>APFE030005696.1:0-84198 GCA_000404065.3 Pinus taeda
TTCATGTTGGTGATATAGGAGGAGATGATAGATATAGGAGGAGTACCTGAACAGCCTCTCCCTAGACAAGTGTAGGAATTGCTCATGTATTTTGTCTGAGATATACTTGGCATAGTTGTAGCAGATAGGAGTTCTCCCAGGGGCAAACTTTAGCATCATAACCAACACCGTTTCCTCTATATATTCAGTTGATTTGTATCCTAGAATTGAGCTTACCATGTGGGCCAGGTCTAGCCCAAGTTGATTGAGGCACCCATCAAAGATAGGAGGATGTAATACTGTATCAGTTTTGCTCACAAATAGTTGGTTGAACCTCAGGATCTCTGCCTCTGTTAGTGTCTTGTTCCCTTGGTTGATTAAATCCAGCAGGGATAGGGGAACCATTGTCTTGTTGGACTCAAACTGCACCATGTCTCTGATAGCTTGAGGGGTGGTATAGAACACAACCTCACCTTTGTAATCGACTACAGCCCTATGTGAGGGCTCATATTGACTGGCACAAAGATAAATTAGGTCAGGGAATTGCCTGACGAGAGGCATTTTGAAAATTGGTAGGGCAGACTCCCAAATGCCCAAGATATCCGTTCCTTCTCTGTGCTTGACCCTGAATTCTCTTAATAGTTGAAGATGAGGGGTGAGTCCTTGCCTGGAGGTTTCTGAGATCTGATAATCTAGATCTGCCAGCTCCTGCCAGTCCTGCTCTCTTTGAGGAGCATTTAAAGGAGTGACATTGAGTATTTCAGGGGTCTCCATGTTTTATATGAGTAATCACTGAATTGCTGCTTGAACTTGTGAGATTAGCGGGGACCAGGTTTAACAGGGTTTGCTTACTATTAGGGAGACAATGCTAACCCCTTGGGCACGTTTTTAGCAGTAGGGAGACCTTCTTTGTCAGTGATGGGAGTTATTCAGAAGTCCATGTTTGCGCGAACAGGGTAGGTTTTTGATTGATTTTATGGTGAATTGGAGGTTTCCGACACTACATTCAGGCCTGAATTGTTCGAATTTGGAAAAATACAGTTGGTTGATCAGTGCATTTCACACCTCACAGGCTTAATCGGCGGGTTTTGCAGAGAATTCAAGAAAAACCAGATGACTAGAGGATAGGGCCGAAATACCTGGCAAACGCTGGTTTAGACTGAAGATTTTGACTGCATTTTGCGCGCGGGGTGCTTCGAAAACAGCTGCAGGTTGGCTGATGGCTCGGCGTCGTGAATTCTCATGCAGCAGGCTTTCACAGTAAAATTTGAAAAATCACGAAAACAGTGAAAATTTGGTGAAAATTTGGTTTTTTAACCTTTTTGGCGCGCTTTGTTGGATGACGTCAGCATGACGTCAGCATGGGGCCCGGCTTGGGTGACGTCAGCATGACGTCATCCTGGTGACGTGGCAGTCAGCGGTAGGTCCACGGGGTGATGATGTGGCGGCCGGGTGAACCAATCAGGAACAAGGCGGAATTGACTTGGCGGTGACGTGCGCGGCGCCGGGGCGCTCACGTGGACTGGACAGGTGTCGCTATATCGGATGGGGTCCTGTACGTCGGACGGAATGTCAGGCATCACTCCGATGCAATCAAACTAAGACGCATGCCCCTGTGCTGATGCTGGCCTGACGTAAGCGACTGACAGATATCGGAAGGTATCTGTCAGACACGTAAGGCCTTCCGATATTCATCACAGCCGTAGATCTGGAGGCGGGAAATCTGACGGTCATCGTGCATCTGACTTGCGCGGACGGTAGCAGCGGCGTTGGTTATCGTGCAGACGTCGGGATGGCCCGAAATCAACCTCAATCGTGGATCTGGACGAGGCGCGATCGGACGGCCGTCGGATGGTTAACCTGCACGGAAAATACGTACCAGCGGGCGGGTAATAAAATATTAGTTTCCTCTGCAGACGTGGATGGCGGGGCCCTCCGGGCAATAAACCTTCCTTTGGTGTATTTTTTAATGGTTTTTCCCTTTAATTTATTTATGCCCGCTGACCATAGAAACAAAGGTTTTCAAAGGTTTTTTGCGAAGTTTGGGTATCAAAGTTTCTAAAGGCGGAAACTTTGGGTAAAGGGGTTTTTTCACAAATTCATGAAATATTAAAAGGCGAAAGAACCCGACCTTAGGATAAAGCGGGATAAGGTGTTTTTACAAAGTTTTCCGCTCATTGGAGCAATTTAATGGGTTTTTCAAGGTCTTTTCATGCTTTTTTCAA
The DNA here is from genome assembly GCA_000404065.3 of Pinus taeda. NCBI lineage: Eukaryota > Viridiplantae > Streptophyta > Pinopsida > Pinales > Pinaceae > Pinus > Pinus taeda. The sequence goes on from APFE030005696.1 coordinate 2,205, forward strand.
GGTTTTCAAGGTTTTTTTGATGGCACCTTGGGTAGGGAAATTGATCTGAGGTAGAGAAAGGAGGTGAGTGATGGGTTCTTGACCTTGACCAGGTGTCAATCCAAGCCCCAGGGATAAAATACTATGGCTATAGTGCCAGGGAGGGGATATTTATACATTGTGGGGTTTAGACACCATGGTGTTTATAATATTAGGGGTAAAGGAGTATAGGGAGCTAAGTAGCATAGTTAGTTGTTAGCATGGAAGGAATTCATGAGTGGGGCTAGCTCACCAAATTTTGTTTGCAAATGGCTTGAACTTAGGAGTAGTTCAAAATGAAAAGATTTTTGCACCAGAAATGTGGCTTCTCAAAGGTGTAAGAATATAAACATATGATCTCTTATGCCTTGTGCAACTTTGGGGAAAGGGAGTTAGTAATGAATGTTTTGCAGATGAGAAACAGGGGAGTTAGTCATGCTTCATAGCGCTGCTCTTCCTGTATATATTTCAGCAACTTTGATTTTGAGAGAAACACCATTTCTGCAACCCCATCTACCTACCCAACTAGCTTTCCTAGCATTTTTTGTTCCTTCTTGGAGGGTGCACTTGGACTTGCAAACCCTTTGAATGCCTTTTCTTTTCATTGGCTTTTGCTTGGATCTCCTATCTAACACAACCCTTATTTCTTCCAAGGCCCCAGATTAAACAATTGGGAACCTTTGTTTCTCTACCTAGCTACTTGATCTGCCAAGATTAAACAGTTTGGACAGATATCATTCTCTATACTACAAACAGGAATTGAAACCATGGCATGATCCAGATTAGACTGTTGGACCATCCATCCAAAATTGAATTCTTATGAAAACCGATATAGACACTGCTTTCTTAGGAAAATATGAGATCTTTGCATTTGTCAAAGCTGAGCATATTTGGACCTTTGATATCCAATCATGAAATATGAAACCTATTGGTATAGGTATCCAACAGGAAGGTCCATCAAATGGATGTGAAGACTGCATTCCTCAATGGCCAAATTTAGGAAGAGGTGTACATAGAGTAGGCAGAAGGTTTTGAGACCTTCAATCGTGATTCACATGTGTGTTGACTCAAGAGAGTGTTGTATGGGCTAAAGCAAGCATCTCATTCTTGGTACACCATGATAGACAACTACTTCACGGGGTTGGGCTTCACAAAGAGTGAAGCGGATGCGAACCTGTACCACATCATGGTGAAAGGTAAGTTGTTTATCATTGTACTTTATGTTGATGATCTCATATTGACTGGTGATGATCAGTTGGTCATGTCTACAAGGAGTACCTTACAAGAGAATTCGAGATGAAAGACATGGGTCTCATGCATTACTTCCTTAGCATGGAAGTGTGGCAGAAGGATGGGGAGTTGTTTGTGTATCAGGGCAAGTATGCCAACGATATACTCAGGGGATTCCACATGGAGAAGTGCAAGCTCATGCAAACTCCTCTAGCAGGTAACTGAAGGATGGAGGTTGCTACTTCAAGAGAAGTGGTAGAGGCTATTGTTTACAGGTAGCTTGTGGTTCCACTGATGAACTTAGTGAACAAACGACCATATTTGTGCTATGTGGTGAACCAGTGAAGTCAATCGATGGTTCAACCTACCAAGATGTTTTTCAAGGCAGAAAATCATGTATTGAGATACCTCAGAGGCACATCTCAGTATGGATTATGCTACAGATGGATAGAAGGAGTGAAGTGACAGGGTTTCACTAATATAGATTGCGCAGGGAGTCCATCAAATCAGAAGAGCACATAAGGAGGGATTTTCAACCTTGGGTCAGTGACAGTTTCTTGGTATAGAAGGAAATAGAGGTCAGTTGCACTCAGCTTGGTAGAGGCAAAATATATGGCTGCAAGTCAGGCAACATTTGAGGCCACCTAGATGCGGAAAATCCTAGTTGGTTTGTTTGATCAGAGGATGGATCCAACTATGATCTATTGTGATAACCAAAGTTGGATCAAACTCTCTAAGAATCCAATATTTCATGATAGGTCCAAGCACATTGACATCTAGTATCATCATCTCAGAGGCTATGTAGTGAGGAGGATCATGTTGCTATAGTATATTTCAATAGAGGAGCAAGATGCTAACATCTTGACGAAGGCATTGTCAAAATGTAAATTCGAGTTCCATAGAGACAAGATCGGGGTGGCAGATAATCCCTTTTCTTGTTGAGAGCGAGTGTTGAAATATGGAAACAAGAATATTCCAATTTAATTTTTCCTTGAATTAAATCGTGAATTAAAATTGAATTTAGTCTTAACAGCTACCTGGAAATAATTAATTTATTTATTTTAAATTAATTAGTTGAAGAAATTCAATTTAGAAGTCTTTTTAAAGTCATGCAAGAGTTATCCCTTAAATTAAGGAGATAAGAATGAGTTATATTTGACCTGTAATTAGTTAACTCAATTTATTGAGTTAAGTCCAGTTAAATTAGTTCCAAACTATTTGAGGAACTAATAGTGAGTTAACAGTTAGTTGATGCATTAATGCACTTACTAGTGCTACTCCAATTAACTGAAGATTCCCTCATCAGAAACTCATGCATGTTTATTCTGAGAAACACCCAGTTGAGATTAATGTTCAAGGATAGTGTACCGTCAGTTGCATGTGTTTTCTCATGGATAAAACTGATGCATGCAATCAACGATTCATCCTTGAGGATTGCATAGTTTTGAAGGCTTGATCATCCACTTGGTAATAGGCTAATCATCCACAAGGAACAATGCAAGGAAATAGGGGCTTGCAAGGCAGAGAGGAAGGTTGGAGAGAAGCTAATATTTCCTGTGAGCATCTATGAGGATTGTACTGAGAACTGGCTAGTTGTGATAGCTAAGGCTTTGTATAATTCCTATGTATTTCCACCATGTATGATAATACAATAGTGTGGGGTTTTTATCTGAGGATTTCCCCAAAGTATTTTCATGTGTATTGTGCCATTGATTCTTCTTCTTCTAGTTATATTGTTCAGCTCGATATTTAAGCTTCCGCAAATTGATAGTAGAAGTACGTTATAGTATTTTTCTTTGATTTATATTGCATTATTGGGTTAACCTACCATAAGATTTTCTACAATTATTTCCATTCGAAAGAAAGAGAGAGTAGATAAACCTCACCTTCCTACTAGGTTTTCTACCATAAGGGTTTCCTAAAGCATATATTGTGTTCATTGTGGTTGGTGTGTGATTATATTATATTGTTCTCTATGTTTTGCATTTTATATGTTACATGCAAAAATGGTAAAACAATAGTTAACAAATTTAGAATATAAAGGAATTTAACCTTGATAGTGTAGATTTTAGTTTATTTTAGAAGATCTATTGGGATGAACTATCTAGTGGAATATCCATGACAGTTTATTGATTAGGGAGGGGCATGTTATGCCCTAGATAAATCCCCATGTTAAGTCATATATAAATTCTTGGATGTTGAGCTATTACATTTTTATTATTATATGGGCATTGTTGGATAACCTTTTAATTTTAATTGTACCGTTTGTCTCCTATATTTAGCAAGGGAATCTATTTTTACAATCATCTCATATTGTACATTTATTTTAATGTAAAAGGACATTTCCCCTTTGAAGAGGCTTATTTTTCACTCTTCTTTCTAATTCTCAAGGCATGGAGTTACTTACCTTTCTTTTTTTAGGTTATTTTTGTTTTTGTTCCCTAACAAGAAACGAAACTAACTTTAGTAAATATTTTATGCTTATATACCCATTAACAAATACATGATGAGAAAAGTGTATTTTTTAGATTTATTAATTAGGGCTATTCTGTTGCTATAGAAATTTATGTCATGGTGTAATCTCATTCATAATATAATGGCTTAGGGTATTAATAATTCATTACCTACCTAGAGATAAATGTAAATTAAATGGTTCATGACCATTTGTTAATGCCATGTCTCTCACAAGTCTCAAAGAAAATATTTCAATGGAGAACACTATGGAGTGTTTCTTAATCTTTTGTGAGGCATTTTGATATAGGATTTAATGGGATAAAACATAATGTTATAGGAAAATGAAAAAGGTTATTCTCCTCTGGTTGGAAAACCAAGGGTGGACTTGGATACAACCTTTCCAAGTCTTTAAGTTTTTGGGAATCCATTTTATGTTTGAGGCTCCTCTAAGGAGATTTTGTTAATTTTATGGTATGTTTTATGCTTGTAACAATTACTTCAATCTCTTATGAACCCAATAAAAATTCCACTTCAACTTCCAATAGCAATCATAATAGATTTCAGTAACAATTACTTAACATTAACTTTAGATCATTATTGATTGTAATTGTAGATATAACATCATCAACATTATGCACAAGAAGACAAGCCAAGATAATGAACACAAAGATTTAGGCTAATGTCAAGGAAAAACCCCACAAAGGGAAAAACCCAACCAATCATTCTTATTGATTAATATTAAATGTTCAACATAGAGATAGGATAGAATTTAGTACAGTAGTTAAAGCCAACGTATTGCCTTATCGAATAAAGTTGATAAACCAATCATATGAAGCTCAATCGGATCCAATATAATCCTAGTCAACAGTCTGCGATAGACAGTAGTCAATGTTCCCTAACCAGTCTAGTCAATGGTAGTCACAAATAGTCAAAAAAACCTCCAATTAATTTGGTCAATGCAACAAGGAACTTTTCCTTAGTAGCAGATCAAATTCAACCCAAAACAGAGATGAAAAACCAATTAAACTTAGTCAACATTCTGCAGTCAATGTCTGTAATTTTGTCGGTGGTCAATGTTAGTCAAACAACCCAAATTACCGCCTAGAAATGCAGTCTCACTAGACATAGATATGCCCAAAAAATCGAAGTCACAATATGCTTAGAAAGTCAAAGTCAACATTGGTCAACACTGGTCAAAGTTGCAAACAATTTAGATTTTCGACCACTTGTAATTTTTTCCTCCTCCTTCCTTGCATGTGTGAAGAAACTCCTATAATTTTTAGAGCTATAAAACTATTGTTGTTGTGACAACGAACCTCCAAATTTTTTTCCTAACTCAATCTTGGAGCCTACATGAACTGTTGTTTCAAGTTGTCTAGTGTCATCATGTTGTTTTCTTGACTATTATTGTGTTGTCTCTAAGTATTACATCTTCCTAAGTCAATGTTTTCTAAGTTTTATCACCATATATTGAGAGTTCTCGTGTTATCTTGTCCAAAATATAGGTGAATTCATAGCTTTTCCTGACTTAGTAACTAGCTTTGTTTGCCATGCAACACACACACAAAAGAAAATAAAATAAAAGAACTTTCTTAAGAAAAAACACACTCCAAGATGATGAATATCTGCCTTCTTATTGAGCACACTCCTTTGGTCTGAACAACTGCACCCTAGTGGAGCACACTCCTTCATGGTCAGTGGGTGCACCCTCCACTTGAGCGCACTCCTTTGGTGCAAAGACTTGCACCCTCTTTAAATCATGCATGCACTTTCTTGTTGCATGTAGGAGTACTCCTTTTATGTGAAGACTTTCACCCTATTTAACTCATGCATGCACTTTGTTGTTACATGTGGGCGCACTCATAGAAAATAGGAGACAACTTCTCTTCTCTCAACTAACTCATCCATCCCTCGAAAAGTTGCTAGCATGCATGGAATGGATTTGCATGTAATATCTTTATAATAAACCATGTTAATCATTATTTCTCATAATCACTCTCATTTGGGTCGAGCACACATCTTTGGATGAAGGAACTCTTTTTCGATCTTCATTCCAAGTAAATTTTGCATGTTGGTTCTATTGTTTTCCTTTGAGTTTTTTGCTATCGATATTACTTTCCTTGTTGGTGTTTCACTTCTTTTTTGTTTATTTACTGGCATTTCAGTTCATTCTTGCTTCTACAATTATCAAATTGTTATTGCAAGTTGTGACTCTTGGCATTCTGTAACTCTTCATATTCTAGTCATGATTGTGACTGAATATATAAGAACTTGTAAATCTTTCCTCTCAACATTTTTATCATTATATCTTGTTTTTGGACTTGTCCTTAAGTTGTTTCAAGACAGAGAATACTTTTGGAAGCAAAGGTTCTTATGTCAAAGAAAATTGTGCCCAAAAAGACAAGTTTTCCTCAAGAGTGCACTCATTTGACACAAAGAATTGTGCCCTCCTTGAGTGCATGAGAACACCCTAACCCCATAGTGTTTTCACCTTCGTATCTTTATCATTCACCCTTGTTCTCTCCTTTTCCTCTTGAGAACATGAGCACACCTTGAAGGCCTGAAGTCTAACCCCTTCATCCCTTTGAAGTGCACCCTTGCACCCTCTTAGCCTATTTGAGCACATGAGTGTACCTTGAACTCATGAATGACCTTCCTTCGTGATTTGAAAATGCACCCTATGCCCTTGATGATCTCTCTCTCCTTCTTGAGTGCATTAACACACCTTGAAGCCTTGGTTGATCCTTTAACTTCCCTTCATGCTCCAATAGTGCACCCTCCTTGTTTTAATGCAGATTCTTTCCTATATAAATAACCATTGTTGACCTACATTGTCATTGATGTTAATATGGCAATATTCTAGATACTAGATGATGATATGAAGCCAAGGGGAAGCAGAGAAGATCCATGAAGAAACAGGAGCAAGGCCATTAGGATAGCCAAGCCATGAGCAAGATTCTGTTAACAGAGGAGTTAACAAAGGATGCACATCAAAGCTATCACTTATGCTTAAGAGTATTGCAAAATATCAGAGCAAGAGAGGCATATCGGGGCAGAGCAGAACTATCGAAGGAGAAAAATAGAGTTATGAGAGCTATTGGAGCTACCAAAGCCATATCAGGAGTAATGTATGCCAGCCAAAGAAGAGTGGAAGAGTTAAAAGGAGTGGAGCATAAAGAAGGGAGGAAGAGCAGTATATAATATATGTATGTGCACAATATACACTATCCGAGGTAGAGTTTATATATATGTGTGCAATATACACTATCGGAGGCAAAGTGTACATATATATCAGAATATGCTATCGGAGGCAGAATTCACATATATATCAGAATACACTATCGGAGGCAGAATATAAATATATATAAGAGAAATCATATCAATGGGTTATATTATGAGCCACTACCCGGAACCCTTGACAACGATATATATGTGCAGACCTGTCGAACATATATGTTCAGGTATATAAACAGGTGAAGTCTGCCAAGGGTGTCAAAAGCACGGTTTTAAGTTTATTTCATATATGCGCGCCTTAAGCCTCGATTGCGATTATATATATATATATATATATATTATATATATATATATATATATATATATATATATAATATATATATATATATATGTATATATATATATATATATATATTGTATATATATATATATGTATATATGTATATATGTATATATGTATATGTATATAATGTATATATGTATATATATATATATGGAATATATATATAATATTATATATGTAATTATATGTATATATATATATGTATATATATATATATAATATATATATATATATATAATATATATAATATATATAATATATATATATCATACAACTGCGATATCTTGCAGACCCCTGCCAACATTATGCAATGGTTTAATGTTATATCGCATCCGCCCATTTGCAATAATACAAAGGGGTGTCACCCTAAAAGCGCTGATTGCGATATAATGTTGCAGACCCGATGCAACATTACAATTTGGCATAATATCACATCGCATCTGAAGGAGAATCAGCCATCGGCCATTGGAGATGTTATGAGCCCATCTTATATAGGACCTCCAAAAGATGCTACTTCCAATTGCGATTACACAGGCGAACCTGATGGGTTTTATAAACCCGACTTCATAAATTTTAAGCTCCACATAAAGGGTTTTTTTGTGTATTGGTGGGTTTTGGTGTAAAAACCGAGATACAAAGGAAAAGCCCCAATGTGACAAAGACGAGACTCGAAAGGATATTTAGAAGCGGCCGTATAGTACTTGAGGTCCGTAAGCAGGATTTCGGGTAGGCCTTAGGCGGTAAATGGAATTGGGCTGGCTCCACCCGATCCCATACAATGGGCGATGCATGGTTGGCAGAGGAAAGAGAGAAACTGCTTTCATTGGGTAGGTAACCTCCAGACTTCTAGGCCACACAAAAATGAGTATCAACCACTGGATTGAGGATCCTGCAGATCAATGGTGGGCTCATGATAGTGACCAAAGGTGGACCCAAAGCAGTTATAGATGCGGGCATAAAGTTCTTTGAAGTCTTCCCTTAAGCGTTTTGGTTGGGATTTTCATATAATTCTTGTGTATTTCAGTATCTGTGTTGCCCGGGGTTTTTAGGTCAAAAGGCTTATAATTTGGTGTTTTGATAGTTCAGTAGAGCTGAATCATGGCGATTGTGATTGCGACGATGACATGGCGAATGGGGCCTCCTAATTGGTATAGTCTCTTCGTAACAGTAAATTCCTATGTATGAACATTATTAAAGAAGAAAAGGGGCTCTCTCTGATATCGCTTAATAAACATCATTTCCTTTGTATATGCATCCTTCTCTTATGTATTAACATGTTCGTGAAGCATTACCTAATCCGAATAGGCAGAGGAAACTACAACAACTGAGGAGGGAAGCCGAAAGATCAAGTGAGGTAGAGGAAACTACAACGATCGAGGAGGAAGCCAAAGAGCCAGCAGAAAGAGGAAACCGATGGTCAGAGGCATCAAGAAGATAAAAAATAGAGAAGAGGGAAGTGGAGAGTTGTTGAAAAAGATGGAGGGAACAGAGGCAGCTGTAGGGTCCAGCAGAACTGAAAAGGGTCAAAGGACCAACAGGATAGGAGGCATTCGAAGGGTGAGCTTCTCTGCTAATTTTGTTACCCTATGAAAGAATTAGCCAGGTACACAATGCGATCTGTAGAACGATTTTCGGATGTAATAAATAAATTTTTATCTGAAATTGTTTGAAGGGAGAAGTAGTTATCATAGGTAATCTATTGGAGACTCTATGTGGACAGTATGAAGAGTTGTAAAGTCTCCTTCATAAGAAGACTGGTTGTCATTGATTGTAGCATGGAGACTATGGTGAAGCTGTAAACAGACATAACTAAGTAAAGAAGAGTTTTGAGAGAATAACATTACTACCAAACATGCCTTGACAAGATTGGGTCGGAACCCTTAGGGTTGGTGCCTCAGAAGTAAGAAGGATTGGAGTCCATGGGGGTGACGCCTCATAAGTAAGAAGGATTGGAGTCCTTGGGATTGGTGCCTCAGAAGTAGGAAGGATTGGTGTCCTTGGGAATGGTGTCTCAGGAACTGGAAGGATTGAAGTCCTTGGGAGTTTGTGCTCCTAAGTCCGAGATTGTTGCCTTGGCAAAACAGAGTTAGTGCTCTAGAGGTTGGAGCCTTACAAAATTCCAAGTTGGTGCTTGGAAATTGATTAAAACCATTTATATATTGTATCTATTTTATTGCAAAGATTATATTAATAAAAGCATTGATACTTGTTGTTCATCTTGTGCTTTGAACATAAAGGTTTTAACTGGTAAAATAATAGTTGAAAAAGAAATACTTATTCATCCCCCCTCTCAGTATTTCCAACAATTGGTATTAGAGATACTACCTTCATTCAAAGCCTAACATCTTGAAGGTTGATATTTAGAACACAAATGGCGATGTCAAGGAAGAAATTCTCCAATCCTGCTAAGGATGTGTCTCCCTCTACTACTAAAATAGAAGACAATCAATTTGAAGAGGCTCCATGGTTCAATGGGAACTTTAATATATGGGAAGAAAGAATGAGGAATTTCTTACAGAATCAAGGCATTGAAATATAGAAATTAGTGATTGGTGATGGCAGGATATATGGAGAATCCAAGAAGTATAATGCAAAAGCAATGAAGGCAATCTTGAATGGGCTACCTGATTCTATAAAGAACAATCTAGGGAAATATTCATCAGCAAAGCGTATATGGGACAAACTTCACGACCTTCACTCAAAAGGAGCATTGAACATGACCATTAGTCAAGAACATGATGGAAATCAAGAAGGAAATCCAGAACCCATCATAGAAGCTGAAAATGAGAATGATGACATCAAGGCTAAAGAAGACCTAGAAGATGAAGAGAATGAAAATATTTTGTAGAAGATCTCCTCACTCAACTTATGGCTGCCATGAAAGAGATTAAAAATTTGAAAAAGGAAAATGAGGAACTTAAGAAGATAGCACTAGCTAGTGACCAAGATCAAACAAGGGAGAAAGTTGACCTTGTCAAGCTTCAAGGACAAGAAACAGATGAAGAGCTTGCCAAGCTTAAGAAGGAATTTCATCAAAGCAAAAGAAAGCATCATGAAGAAGTCATATCCATGACAAATCATTTGGATAAAGAAAAGAAACAGGAAGATACCTTGTCAAGTTAACCTGAACAAAGGCACAAGAGCTTGAATAAAATTGAAGAAGAGATTGGTCAGTACAAGGTAGAGGTCTCCTCTCTCAAATCTCAACCACAAGAAGAAAGGAAACAAGCACAAGGAGTTGAGAAGACAAGAGAGGAAATGGTTATCATCAAAGGATCTCAAGGAAGAAAGGCTTCAGAAGTACATCAAGGAAATCTCCATCTCCTAGGTACCAAAGTTCATTTTTTGGTTATTATTATTCTTGTACAAAATTTGGTCACATGGAAAAAGATTGTAAAGCATATCATAAAGATAGATATTGTGGTCCCCAACAATCTCCAAGGAACAATTTTGCAGGAAGAAATCATGAATTATTATTCATGAATAATGTAGAATGCTTCAAGTGTCATAACATTGGTCATATGGCACGTCATTGTAACTTAATTTGGGCTCTTACACAAGCTAGAACCATGCAAAAGAAGAAAGTTGCACAAGTATGGAGAAGGAAGCAAATACAATCTGAAAGTCCCTTGAACTCTCCAGCCAACAACACTTGTCATTGGCCTGAATTTTGACAATCTAAGCATTCGATGGGAAGACTTTACCAAAAGAGATGATGCATATAGTTAGGGGGAGCCTGTGATTCTTGATCATTATTGCAGAAGCTATTAGTGAAAGGGTCCTTATGAAATCCTTTTTAAGCTATATTAACAATCATTCTTTGATAAAGATTATTTCTCAGGAGTACTCCATTGAAGAACATGGTCCTGTAACCATTCTCTGGACTGTTGTTAAAGATGCTTTCCACTTAATCACTAAGTAGAATTTGGAGCAATAGACAAAGTCATCTAATGCTAGAGAAATAGGGAAAATAACTATGGTGCTGATATTACATATGCTAAATGTCTTGACTCAGGGATTTAATGTGAGAACAGATAAATTATGGATGCTAATAGAGGCAATATTAAAACAAAAATATACACCTGGAATGGAGTTTGAAGTAAGAGTAGCTAGCAACATATAACAAAAATAAAGCATTGCAAGAAGATGCAAATCAGAAAAATGAATTTAAAAGACAGTCACAGACTGAATATCTAAATCTGCTAGCAGAAATAACATGCAGAGATATGTACAAGAACACAAGGAAAAGATGGCTCATAGAAAGGAGAATGTTGTGCAGTCAAATATAACTTAAGCTGATACAAATCACTTAGAAAATATAGCAACAGTGAGGCACAACCCCTCATCATTTCATCCAAATGCAATGATGATTGAATACTGGATGGTGGTGACTTAAGGAGAAGCACAAAGGAACTTAGATCTAAAGAAATGTAGCAAGAAAGACAATCTCAGTGGCATTTTCTCTTGATTCGAACTATGAAGGCCTCTCAATTCTGCCTATGGAGACAACAATATGGATTGAAGCATAAAAACCTAGACTTGGACACTTGGTGTATGGCTATCTACAATCTGGTTGAAAACATTGAAGTAGAGCATCTGTTATCACTCAAGAAAAAATATTTTAAATTCTGAACATTAATTTTTTAAATTTGTCAAAGGGTTGGTGTTAGTTTTGGGTCTAGTCTTTTCATCTTGTTTTAGAGTCTTGTTAAGTCCTTGGAGTCTTGTTGTTATGTTTAAATAAAGTCAACACTCCATTTTCATCCATCACTAGTCTCACATCACACCTAAGCTCCATGTGTCAATCCTATTTCAAAGTTCTTATGCGCAGCGAAACTGTCTAGGTGTTTTCGTAGCGCAAAACCCAGTCTAGGAGTTTTCGTAGTGCAAAACCCAGAATTTGCACTGGCTGTGCTACGAAATCATGGATTCATGCAGATCCGTGTCAAATGTCATCCAACTGTCAAATCTACTAGAATTTGTTAGATTTTCATCATAAATTGTCAATCCATACACCTTGCCTATCACATTCAACTGCTCATTCTTATCATTAGGTTCGTTAGGTGTCTTGGTGCACTCAAGTTTCAAATTTCAAAAAAGGAGCAAAGTATTTTCAGTTATGATTATGTATGGGTTCATCTATGAGAAACAAATTGACAAGCACTTAATCAAAATTCTTTGAAGTCCAAGTGAAGTAGCTTCCCTTTTCATTTCAAGCGAGGCAATGATCGAGATTAAGATGGTGCAAGCTCTTTCAATTTTCATCTTGCAGGAATTCCATGGATTTTTTTACAGAAAAGGAGGATCATAGGTCAGGCAGGTGTCTAATATTGAACAAGCTTTCAAATAGGTTGGCTGTTGGAGATTCTGCAAAAAACTTCAAGGAGGTCACATGCAAGTCACCAAAGAATTTGCTTCCAATTTCACATGATTTAATTCAAAGGTTGGAGTGCTTGAATTACCAATCTCTCCAGAGGTTATCTCTATAGTCACTAAAATCCCAAGAAATACAATTTTAAAAAAGAGAACTATGTGTTTTTGACTCACACAGCAGTTTCGTAGCGCGCTACGAAACTGCTGAAGGTGACAGTTTTGTTTTTGAGGATCTACCTTGAAAGAAAGAGAGGATTATTTTGAAAAGTATGTTGCTGCAGAGGTGTAATAAGATCACTTGAGAATTTTTAGCCCTAATCAACATGTAAATTCAATAAATGAAGACATATACACATACCAAACCTTGCGCTACGAAATCAATGAAGCAGCCTTTTTCAGGAGAAAAATAGTTTTAAGTAGTCCACGTCCAGGCAGTCTCCAGAGCAACTGAAAGAATAGTTTGGAAAATTGAAAGAGGTTTTTATTCCTAACATACTGAACTAGAAAAACCTCTTTCAGTTTTTTCAAATTATTATGATCTGGGAGAAATGGGTGACTAAACTTGCACTACGAAACTGTTGTAGGTGCAAGTTTTTCACAGGCATATTTCTCTGTTTTACACCTGTTTTTAAAAGACACATTTTGGGAGGTAGGGAAGGTTTTTCAAAAAACAAAGAGAGTTTTTTGTTCATAATGGATTGGTTCACAAAAGACTCCTTCAGTTTGTCCAAATACAATTTTTGTGAGAAGTTATGAGCTCTGTCCCAAGACCCATTTTTCAGCCAGAACAGAGCAAGGGACAGTCTCCTAGTTTCTAGGAACATCAAAAGGATGAGTCATCAAGGGCCAGCTGGAAGGTTATGAGCACCATCAAGTTCGAATTCATGGAGTTTTAGGTGTCAAAGAATGTTTTAAATGTTTAGATAAATTTGTTGTAATCATAATAAGGAGTTACACTCCTAGTTGTATTAGGTCTCTAGGACTCCTAGTTAGTTGTCCTTTGTATTAAATAGTTAGTTTTAAGTGTCAATAGGTGTCAAATTAGGAGGAATTCGAATTCCCCTCATGCTAGAGGAAGGAATCTGAATGAACTCCATATATGGGAGAAGAACTAATGTATTAGGGGTTGGAAAATGTTAGAGAAAAAGACTACCTTTGTAAATGCTATGCAGGGATTGATATATACAGGAGCAGTTGGACTTTTCTGAAGCTGAGATTCTTAGTGTACTTCAGTGAGCTTCACATTTTATCTTTGATATGCTTTACTTCCATAGTCTTAATGCTTATTACTCAGAATTCATGGAGGAACATGCTCTGACTTCCTTTAAGTGTTAAACTATGGTGATTTGAGTTCTTGGGTCCTATCTTTGGATGTTTTTCTTCAATGTTTTAATACTTATTACTCAAAATTCATGGTTATTCATGCTCTGACTTCCTTTAAGTATTAAACTTTGATGAATCACTTTTAACTTTCTTTTTGAATACCTTGAGGTATCATTACTTGGAATTCATGCCCACATGCTCTGACTTCTATGAACTTCAAGTTATTGAGACTTTCCTGAATGTGTTACTTTTTCATTGAAGTATATATAAGCCTCAGTTTTATAAGAAGAGCTATTTGTTATCTTTATCTCTGTCACTGACTCCATATCCCAATGGTAGCAAGTCTCCATCTTTCAACCTATAAACATATAAAATCACAAACTATAGAGTTAGCCATCTATCTATATCTTTAATCAATATCATTAACCCTTGAGAGAGCCCTCTTAGACTAAGGAGGCTAAGCCTCAACCAAAAGATTGGTTTGAAATAGCTACATTGAGATTGACTTGATGAGCAGCTTATCAGGGTCTTATTTTGGTGATAACATTTTGGTGTGTCTGCCGGGAGCCTGAAGATTACTCATTCCCGAAATCAAGAAGCTAAACTTATAAAGGTAGCAGGAGCTCAAGAAGTTGTTCAAGGCTGCATCTACCTTGGTGACTCCACACATCAAATAACAAATTAGAAGGCGACTCCACTGCTAGAAGATCAATAGCTTGATGAAGTTTCAAGATGAGTGCCATTGCAAGAATGAATGCCAAGTATGCCCCTATGAATCGGTCTCATATCCCTAGTTTTCCAAATCCTATGCCAAAGGTTGAATAGGTAGATGATCTTCCAATATTCAAAGATGAAAAGAAAGACAGTTCTGCTCTTCATTTGGTTAGGTTCATATGCATTTACATAGTCTTAAGGTTCAATTCCCTAAAGATTGTCTCATGAAGATGTTTATGACCACTTTAGAAGGAAAAGCATGGTCTTGGTATAAAGGCTTGGAAAATGGTTCATTATATTCCTTTGCTAATTTCCAAGATGTATTCTACGAGATGTATAAAGAGTGTCATCCCTCCTTATTGCTGGTCAAAGATTGTTGTAAACATTCTATGAGTTTTAATAAATATTTGGAGGATTGTTATGATGATGATGAATTCATGGATGAAGAAATTTTAGAGGCTCTTCATAACAATACATTTCAACACCAGGAAAAAAGGATAACATCACATAAAATGCAACATGAAAATCAACAGGGGTTTACTTATGGAAACCATGTTACATCCTCTGAGATTAATGTAAAGATGTAGCAAACTTGCTAGTCTTTTGATCATAAAGAGTATGAAAATCATTGCAAACACCAAGAAGAAATACTAGAAGATAGCTTTTATAACCCTTAGGTAGAGGAAAAGGTTGATTTTTTATGTCATACTTTGCAGCAACTTACATCAAAGAATGATCATAATAATGAGGAAAATTACATTGTTTGTGGGAATCATTCAGAAAAGCAATTGGATAGCATATCAAAGGAATCTTGTGTGGCTGAGAATCAGTTGTCTGAAGATATAGAATGTTATTATGATCATCAAACTAACCATGTCCTCTTTGACCCTATAACTGAATACATGGCAAAGCTTTGCACATTAGTATTTCATTTTCATTTGCATTATGCAAATCAGATACATTATAAGTTGATTTGGTCATCTCACTATCATGGTTATTTTGAGGTCGAATGCAGTCAAGAGCCTCAAATATCAGAAAAGACAATTGATTGGCTTGGAAATATCATGTTGCCTGACCTAAAGTGGAAATTGCAGCTGATAGGGTGGGTAGGAATGTGCAAATAAGCTCAGGGTAGGTTGACTGAGCATTATTTAGTAGGTGTAGTTTGAGTCCCTCTTGTAGAAATCATTAAATCTTGAGGAGCAGACTGGCCAAAATTCCAAAGTTTTATTCTAAAGGATGGATAGCAACACTGGAACTACCGGTTCTTAGTGTACCACTGGGGCACACTATCCCTAGTGGAGCCACTGTTATCACCCAAAAATTCTCAAAACATCATTGTGTCAACTCTACGTTTGGTCATGATTTCAAGGAGGTCTAAAAGTCATTTTAGTCTTGATAAAAGGGTAAGTGATAGGGTTTGAAGTCTTCAAATGTCATCTTTAATTTCCAAATAAAGTCCTTTAGGTTCACTTCATGGTCAAATAGGTCACATTTTCCATTTAGAAGTCATTCCATTAAGTTTAGGTTTAAATTTTTGCAATCATACAGGAATTTGCAGTTTCATAGCGCAACTAGTTCAAAAAAGGTGATTTGCGCTATGAAAACAAGCTAATTTCATAGCACACTATGAGGAAAAAACCCTGTTTTTTTGTTTTTAGTAGTCAACTTTCAAGGGGGTTCCTGAGCAATTGAAAACTCATTTTTGAAAACTGAAAGAGGTTTCTCAGTTTCTTTAAATTCATTATGAGGTGGGAGAAATTGACGAATCAAACTAAATGTGCTACGAAAGCTGTGTTAGTCTATAATGTTTTTCTCCATAATGATGAATGGTTCATCTTTGAGAGTTTCAAGGTCATGCTTCTAAATAAATCCCATCTCATTTTTTGCTTTCCACTCCCTCATTTTGTCACCTTTCTCTCCACATTCGAATATCATTCTTAAACAAGCTACCCAAGCTCCTCTCTATCATTTAATTTTCAACCTTTGCATGTATCAGTCAGTAAACAACTTGTTGTCCAAATAGTTTTTTACAACTGTCATATTTTTAAGAGGGCAGTTTGGGTTATAAAGGGAAATTGTCATGGAGATGAAAGCATAAAAAGAAGGCTATGTGTTTGTATAGGAGCCTATAGAACTTTAATTGATCATGAATGATTTCAACTTCACACAAGCTTTCATCCAGACAGGTTACATGTATTTCTACCAGGCGCTGCAAGGGGATTTGTGTGTTTCTTGGACTGTTTTGAGCTGTTGGTTCCAAAAGGAATTTTAAGGAAAATGAAGATGTGTTTCAAACATCTGAAGGAGATGGTTTCTAAGAACATAACAAGGAACAAAAACCTCTTTCACATTTCTCCCAGGTGCTACCAATTTGGAGATTTGAAGTTTCCTTTGAGACCTATTTTCAGAATTCAGAATTTTTCTTGTTTTATACATGATTTTATAATGCATATTCCGAACAACTGAAGCTGGTTTTCAAAAAATTGAGAGAGGTTTTTCTTATAAACATTCTTATCTACAAAAACCTCCTCCATTTTTGTAACACCTATCAGGGATCAAGAGATAGGAGCTCAGGAGTGCAACTTTCTTTTTCAGTAAAAACAGAGTTATTTTTATTGGTTGATGAAGTCGCTGAAGGTGAAAAGGTTGTTTCTTGAGGAGGGACAAAGGTAAAACATACTTAAAGCAGTTCCGCATCAGCATGACAAAGAGTATCAGAGCATGACAAAGAGTATCAAATCAGTCATTTGACAACTGGAGATATTCAGTTAAAGGAAGAGTTTGAAGACACTAGTCTACATGTGCTAGGTCATTAAACTTATATCTCCTTAATGATAGGCAGAGTAACTTCACGAAGGCAGTCAGAATATTAATGTTTGGTTGATGGTCAACATGGTTAAAAGATAAGATTCCTTTTGAGGAAGATTTGGATTAGTTTGGTTTAAATGTAATAATTAGGTGTTTGAGTCATAGTAGGACTCTAACTCTTAATTCGAAAAGGTGTTAGTCCTAGTTTTATGAATCTAGTTAGTAGTTAGATTTGGTGTCAGTTGTAAAGTCTAATGGTCTAGCCACTTGGAAGACTTGTTGTAAAGGCTAGATGCCTATAAGTAATGTAAACTTCGATGTACACAGGGTTGGAAAATGTTATAGAAGAGGACTACTTTTGTAAATAAGGTGAAGGGACTGATATATATAGAAGCAGTTTAACTTTTCTGAATTTGAGATCCTTAGTGTACTTCAGTGAGCTTTATCTTTTATCTTTGATATGTTTTACTTCCATAGTCTTAACGGTTATTACTCAGAATTCATGGAGGAACATGCTCTGACTTCCTTTAAGTGTTAAACTATGGTGAATTGAGTTCTTGGATCCTATCTTTGGATGTTTTTCTTCAATGTTTTAATACTTATTACTCAGAATTCATGGTTATTCATGCTCCAACTTTCTTTAAGTATTAAACTTTGATGAATCACTTTTAATACTTTCCTTTTGAATACCTTGATGTATCATTACTCAAAATTCATGCCCACATGCTCTGACTTCTATGAACGTCAAGTTATTGAGACTTTCCTGAATGTGTTACTCTTTCATTGAAGTATATACAAGCCTCAGTTTTGTAAGAAGAGCTACTTGTTATCTTTATCTCTGTCACTGACTCCATAGCCCAAGGGCAGCAAGTCTCCATTTTTCAACCTATAAACATATAAAATCACAAACCATAGAGTTAGCCATCTATCTATATCTTTAATCAATATCATTAACCCTTGAGAGAGCCCTCTTACGCTGAGGAGGCTAAGCCTCAGCCAAAAGTTTGGTTTGAAATAGTTACACTGAGATTGACTTGATGAGCAGCCTATCAGGGTCTTATTTTGGTGATAACAGGTCCCCCATTAACAAGGACTGAAAAGAATGTAGTAGAGAAGTATGTGCTTACCTTGCTGACACATTCTTGTCTGAAGTTGCATTTCAATATTATTTCCTTTAAGAAGTCCCACTGCACTTTATCCTTAGATTAGTCTAGCTTGAGGATTGTTCGACAAAACTTCATTTTCCTGATTGAGTGAATCAACTCTTTGACCAAACAAACATTGTCTAAAAGTTTCTTACCATCTTCAAATCATTGCCAATATTAAATATAACATGACAACTAAGTTAATTTACCCTAAGAAAATTGAAAAGTCTGACCACAAGAATGCCAAAGAAAAAATACCTAGCTTAAAGACTACCTCAATGAGTGCTCTGTGATAACTAAAAACAACTTTCTTCAACAAATACTTACAACTGATAAACTTAATTTACTTACAAAATGCATAACATAAACTCAAGAGTATAAGAACTCGATAATACATCCTGCTGGTCTGGAGGAAGCTAAAATAACTAAGTACCCTGTGCTTACAAAATCTAAAAGGTAAAATAACTACGCAAATGTATTTACAACATCTAATAACATTTAAGGAGAACAATAAGATGGAGTCAGCTAATAGTACTGAAAATTACCCAGTCATTTATAAAAATAACATTGTTTCTGTTCGTTGAAAAAACAAAAATGATGTTTTTGTTTACTCATGTTTTTATAATCGATGGTTGATCGTTGGCCCGGTTTGAAAGTTTTTTTTTTTTAAACATATTCATATGTTAAACTAAGCCATCACTTCTGTTGGCCAACAAACCGATTGGATATATGAATTTTTTAATATTTCAATTTACAATTATTTGGTATTTTTTTTAATAATTATTTTATAAAGTTAGTCTAAAGAATATTGATTACGTGGTATATAAAGTGTGGTAAGTCACTATTTAGAAAGATATTATAAGCTATCTTGATATGAATTGGATAAAAAAGGGGGGAGTAATTAAATATTAACAGATTGTTATAGTGTGAATAACAGATTAAGAACTTTTAAATTAAGTGGTTTTTCAGCAAGTAGTTTTTGTAAGGTACTCCCAAATCCTAAGCTCATTTTTGTTTAGTAAGAGAATAATGTGTGTTGCATAATATTTTAAATTTATCTTTTTCCCTATAATAAGAGTATGTAGGGAATGGTAGCTTGTGATGCTTGTCTTGAATGTTTTTCTTTAATTTTTGCACAGAGATTTGTGCAATGAAGATTTGTAGGGAATGGTAGCTTGTGATGCTTGTTTTGAATGTTTTTCTTTAATTTTTGCACAGAGATTTGTGCAATGAAGATTTGAGATTTTGAATCAATTGTGTACACAAATTTTGTAGGGTATTGACTGCTATTTAGGTATTGGTTATTGAAAGCTTCAAAGTATTATCATGGTCTTAATTATTTTTTTAACAACAATGATGGAAAAACTTCTTAGATGCTAGAATCAAAAACTTTTTTTGGTTGGTTAGTTACTTGGTAATATTGAATTCATGGGTTTTGAACTCTTGCCCTAAACATCATGGGATTTGAACTCTTAACCTAAACATCATCAACAAGTGATGTTAATAAGTTCCTCTGCTTTGGATTTGGTTTTGAACTCATCAATCTTCGAGAAGTGCCTTGGCTTTGGGGCTTTGTAGCCTTGACATCATCAAGAAATGGCTAGGAATTAGGGTTTTAAAATCTTGATTTTTAACTCTCGACCATAACGTTCTTAAAAAAACAACCCTTTAAACTAACATAGATCCATCTAACCCCGACTCTAGAAAGTGAGAGGGATCAAATCTATCAAAATCCATATGCATGATAAGGGGTGATAGAAACAACATTGTTGGTCCACCTGTTTACAAAGTTGGGGTGTTGCTTGCATATCATTTTGAGCAAGTCATTCTAGAAAATTAAATTTGCAATTCTAATTCATGCTTCCCTTACATACATTATCATGTTATGTTTTAATATCTCTTACAATGTATTAAAATTAATTACAGGTATTACCATCACGAAAAAAATATTGCCCTATGCTAATATCACGGAGCCAACCTTGACTAAGAACAACATTCCTATGTTGCTAAATGGTTCCACTGAGATTCAACCACTACTCAAAATAATTGACATTGGCTATATTATCTCATTAAAAATTACATCCTCACACTTTCACATTACTCTCTCTAATGGAACACATTAACACAAGACTCTGCTACCATATGCATATACTACACAAGTTGCATTTGAAGACATCCAAGTCATCTCAATCATTCTGCTTAAAAAATTAGCTTGCAAGGTGCTTCAAAACTATTCGTAAGGCCTAGATTTCAGTTTACTGTCTTTTAGTTTTTGTTTTTTACACTCTTCCTACATTACAAAAATAAAAAATAAAAATATGGAATCTACATTAATTCATTTTTCGTTCGTTTACATAAGTTCCATCCGAATTATTGAGCTTGAGGTTGTGAGGCGTAAAGCAACATTGACTAAGGACTCATCAACACTACTACATGCAAAGGCAAGCACATCCCAATGTAGCTCTTCATCAACACAAGAGAGTTTTCCCTCTATAGTGACTATTGATTACGTCGACAACTACAAATATACCATTCAAGGCACTCAATCCCTACCAAAAGTATTGATCAATCCAAGGTAGAGCATCTGCAAAGACAACATCGAATACTTACACCAACGCGTGTGGCTCAGGAAAAGTCTTTGGATTTGACCTTATTGATCCTGATAGAAAGGATATCCACCTTTCCACATTTGCTGAATTGGATGAATCTCTTTACAATCTAATCCAAGCTGGGTAGCTATACATTGTTTCAAATAGAATAGTTAAAGAAGCAAAGCCAAACTACAACCACCTAAAGAAAAAATGAGATATTTCTTATTTTCCACATCCACTGTCAATCCATGTTTGGCAGATGATACAATCTTTCCTTATCAGAGCTTTCATTTCAAAACTATTGCTGAAATCAAATCTACAAGCCCAAATACTAATGCAGATGTCATTGGTGTTGTTACCTCCACCTAACTTGCCTTGAGAATTCGATGAAGAGACGAAACTAAAACACTAAGGAAAACACTCACATTAAAGGGAAAGTCGGGTTTTAGCATTGGTGTAACACTATGAGGAGATCATTATGACTCTATAGGAAAAAACCTTGCTGAATTTTGGTCTTCTGACAACCCACCAATCCTTGCAATCAAAGGAGGTCGTGTACTTGAATTTAGTGGAATCACCACAAGGACAATCTCAATTAGCACTCTCGTCATAAATCCAAAAATTGAAGAAACTCATTGACTCCATACATGGTTTGTTGAAATAGGCTATAGCTCTTACTTTGCACCTTTGAGTAGAAACTACGATGTTGCTTCGAAACGATATGAAATTAATTTCATGCAAGCCTCCAGAAAGCAATATGGGTTTCGGTTTTTGCAACTGTGATTGCTCTTCACATGGACGAATTTTATTTTCTTGCATGCCCATTAGATTTCAACAGAAAGCAATGCATGAAAAAAGTGTTGCACAATTCTAACAGTCTTTGGCATTGTACAAATTGTAACGATGACTTCCCAGAATGTAACTACCATTACAAACTTAAAATTGAGTTACATGGCCACAACGGGTACCTAGAAAATGTCACAACTTTCAATGACGCAGGAAATGATCTCATGGTAATCACAACAAAAGACATGTTCTTTATTTCTATTGAACCAGCTAATCTCCAAGAAATTTGTGGCTATATTTTAGGTCGTCGCTTCTTGCTGAGACTTTCCATCAAAACATACTACTTTAATGGTGTCGAGGGCTTGTAACCAATACTAATTAAATCATAAGAAATTCAATATGACTTTGCATGCAAGGAGGCCCTCAAGGACATTCAAATAATGTCCACTCCACAACGACTTGTTATTCGCCGCCTTTGAATTTTCTTCATGGTTGGAAGGAACGCTATTATTTTGTACATGAAGTATCATTTTTTCATAGCTAATTCTTCCATAATATTGTAAATTATGTCCATGTTGTTGTGCTACACACTTTGTTTGACAATAGTCTTTTTCAATTATTCCAAAATATGTATGTTTACCCCTTCACAATTTACATAATATACATATCAACATCTGTAGAAACTCCAATCCATTATTTTACCTTTGTTGTTTATATGTATATACATTGATTTCTTGCTTGTTTATCTATTCATGCTATCGTTCAGTGGCATTCAAATTAAAAAAATATTGAAAATTTGCTTATCTTTCTCTTCTCCTATCAATGATTGATGCCACAATAACGTATATTTGGCAATACTATTGTTTAATAATTCAAACATATCTATTCTTACCCCTTCAAATTTTACATAACCTATATATCAGCATCTGCAACAATGTCAAATCATTCTTACTCCCTCGTTTATGTGTCTATAAATTGCATGTTTTTCCTTTTAACTATTCTTGCTATCGTTCAACGATGTTCAAATAAAAATATGGAATTCTAAGACTTGTAACACATTTTCTATGTATTAAAAAATCATTTATGATTCACTCTAAGTTGCTTATGTCTCCAAAATAACGAAAATGATTTCTACTTGCTTAGATTGGCCAATCAACAATCAAATTGCGGATAAAAACGAACAAAGGCGTCTTCTTTATGCACAACACGAAGATAAAATAAATGCACGCTAATGACTTCTTTATAAAAACCCCAACAACCCTACTACTTCCACTACATCCCTTCCCACATCAAGTGCTCTCCAACTATGCAAACCATCTCACCTCACCTTCATCAAAACCAATATAACCCCCCCCCTTTAAAGATGAACACCGTCACTTTCGGCAAAGGATAGATAAACTTTCTACCATGCATGTTTGCACAATATGCAAAGAATCATACCCAATTATGAAAACAAGGATTTTACACAGTATCCTTACTTGCTTTTTTTGTGCATCATCTAAATCTACCAATTGTTTTTCTCATTTGAACAACATGGACCTTGGCGAATAACCATATTTTCTTCAAATTTAACACAAGTTGAGGAAATGCTCATTGCACGTGTGAACCCCATTCTACAAGTCACTCATGCCTATGGTGGTCAATACAAATATAGTGACCATACAATCAACTTCCCTTAAGACATCACTACTATTGCCAAATACTTACCTCAAATGGTCTCTAAATTATACATCCTCATTGTGAAAATGAACAGTCCTTCTAAAAAGGCTTATGAATTCTTTGTTTGCAAATCACGTGTAATTTCAGCACTTGAATAAAAAATAACTAATGATCCTTACTACAAGGATGTCCAATTCAACCCATCTGCAATTTATGCTCTACCAAATCACCCTACATATATTTCTTCTCTTCTTTATAATGTAACCACCTCCTCTTTTGAAACCCATCAAACCAATGTTGATTCTACTTACGATCCTGATGTCATGCTAACTCTAGTAGAAATCCAACCTTCTTCTTTCGTTCCAGTACTCCCAAATTCATGTACTGAACTTGAGCACATTTGTGCTTATTTACACTTGACCCATCCAAATTCAACAAGCTCAGTTGACTGGTCTGCAATATTTTTATTGGCTATATATGAATACAACACCGAGGGTCTATTTTCCATGGAATTCCCCACACTCTTTCCTACAGGAATTTCCATGATCATGCAACCAAGAATTACAAAAATTGAGATGCATGAATATGCTTTTCACTTGCTACACTACCATGATAACCGATTTGGCCAACATCCAAGATTCCTCTACTACCTTTATAACATTATAATGCACCACCATAGCCAAGCAACTACTACTGTTTTTGTGAAGAAATACATTGATAACAACTTGCCAACAACTGTTTCAGATCTAAGACAATGTCTTTGTGTAGGAATTTACAGGGTAAGTTCCTCAGACAGAACACCAGAAGGACACCGCTCACAAACAGATCACAGATCAATACACCAGTATTTTGACGTGGTTAAAACCCTCAGAGAGGGAAACAGTCCACGGCCTGCGCCAACGTGGCTTCTACAGGCAATTTATTAATCAAAGAATGAAAATTTACATAAGCTTCTCTCATGCACGGTGAACCTACAAATGACCCTCCATGCGCTTTAAATAGAATTCATGGACCAATCTGGTGTCAAGCCATGGATCAAGTTTTAGTAATACCGAGGAGAGAATGAACCGTCGGATGACTACATATCGTGACCGTCGGATTGTAAGTTACAAATGTACATAGTAAAGAAACACACTTTACCTAACTCTATACTAGACCAAGTTATACTTAACTATTCCTATGTGTCGGAATATCCTAACATACACATGCTTTTATAATCTTGCATACTGATTCCCCAAAGATGATATTGATTGGGAATTTATTGATGAAAGAATTGAGTATCTTCTTCACATATCTGAAGTTCGCTCAACAGACTTCAGTGATGGAGCTGCACAATCATAGGCATGCACAATTTTTGTCACAAGTGACTGTCTGACTTCATCTCATCAAACAACTCCACCACCACAGAGTGATGTGGGAGAACATGCACACACATATGTTGAACTATCACATCCTCCCACCCCACCTACTCTTGATATCTGCATAGATTTGGCTTACAAGCTTGTTGGTTGTCATGTGGATTCATTCTCTCAACCTCTGTCCCTGCATTCTATTGATCCTCCAGATTGTACTGTCTTGTTCTCTTCCATTCTAGGCTCCTCACCTACTATGAACGAGGATCAAGCTATAAACAGAGTTGGTGTTGTGCAGCCAACCTGCACCATCTTTCATGATAAGCATGTGCAGGAATATAAAGAATAACCCATGGTGAAGGATGACTCCCTTCCAGCCGCGCCTCATCCACTTTATCCTAACATCCCTTGTGATTATGTCACTACTGATTTCCACTATGAAACCCCATTTCCGAATTTTTCTACTTTTGATCATTCACAGGACACGTCGGATGTCAATCTATCATCACGTTGTGGAGAGGAGACATCTTCCTCCAAAAATCTGTCCGATCTGTCATCTGTCATTTCTGAAGACACAGAGGGTGAACATATTTGATTCTCATCTACCCCTATGCCTAATTCATCAAATCATGAGGATGCTGACAAACATCCTAAATTTTATGATCTTGGTTGTCGTGATCTCTCTACTTCCTCATCCAATCATGATGTTGATTCAACCATTGTTAATCTGTCCAAGGCACTGGTCTATGATGACCTATCTGTCAATGAAGTTGAAACCCCATAGGATGTCAAGGCACTTTAGCCTGAGCTGATTGTTATGCCAGGCCCTCGTTGTCCTAAGGTTGGTTTCACTTCCAATCAGGAAATTGTTGAAACACTAAAGGCTCCTCATCACTCTCTACTTTGCATTGAATATCAACCAAACACCTAGATTTCACTTCCTCCACTGGAACTACATGATCCCATCACTCATGCATTGGAGGAATCTTACACAACAAGAACACATGCACAATGTAAGTGGTCTACCTTTCTCAAGTTTGCTTGCTTTTCATAGTCAATAGAATGCATACACTCAACATCTACACGTAGTGTAGCACAACACCATGGCAAGTCCACAGAGTGCATTTCATGTGCTTTCACTCATTTTTGTTCAATGGACACTTTTAAACTCAGAGTGTGTTTGGTTTCACTGTTACATCTTTCTTGTTTGCTAGTTCACATAGTTGTCTTGTTTGCGAACCATGCCTTCACCAACATGGGTCTACCAATGCATCGGTGGCTACATTGGAAGTATCACTTCATGTGATATGACCCATGCACTGTTAGCATTAGGAGTAGGAGTAGTGTTTGCTTTTGAGTTGTTTGCTTGCATGCATGTTTGCTTCTTTCCTTGTGTGTTTTTTCCCTTGCTTGTTTGTTTTCTTACTCGCTTTGCTTCCGCATTTTCTTCTACTTCTTTCTTTGCTTTTTGGTTTGTTTTCTTGTCATTTTCCATAGGTTAGTTTCACATGAACCATGTGTGACTCTTGAAACAAGCTGGGTAAAGTACAAGAGGACTTGTACAACTATCAACATTTTGTTATCTGTTGTCCGCTCTCTTATGTAAGAACTTGTTTTCTTCAGTCCATGATACATCAATGGAAAATATGAATTGTTTGAAGTGAACCTTGGTGAAAACACAACGCTCGCATGCTAACTAGTATCATCTACTCTAGTCAGTTGTTTTTGGGTTAATCCTTGTTAGCTCAGTCAAGTGGAGTAAGGTGAGGGGGAAAACCTTAATAGGAATGTCAGAGGTATTATAACATAATTCTCTACAGGAACAACCTATTATGTTCTTAATAAGTTAGGATCCCTCTTCCGCCTATGAAATGAATAAGTGTTATGCACAATTATGAAGATGAAAAATGAAAAAATGAAAAAGTGAAAAAGTTTGAAAAAAATGAAAATGAATAAGGTTAAAGAAGAGAAAGGCTTCCTACATAGAGAGGTGATGCAAATAACTCCATCGGGGTACTGACCAGGCTCACTAGTAGTAGACCCATGCTTGTGTTCCTATGTGACTTCATCGGGGTACTTTCTAACCCTGCTAGCAGCGGAGCAACACTAGAGATGAAGCTAAGACTCTGATGACTATACTACTTGTGCACCAATATACCCCTCAGGCCCAATCGAAAAAATTGTGTTGACTTGGCTTGGAATGTGTGTCAATCAACCAAGAGCTTGGCAGATGCTACATCTTATAATCAAGCAAGAGTGGAAACCAAGACGAACTGAGAACTGAACAATACCTCCAGAGATATTAGACTTTCTTTTCACAAACAAGGTCCATTCAAAGAGCTGAGGTTCTACCAATGTGTCGCCAAGTGTTTTAGCGGCTACAACCACCCTACAAAATTTTTCCTTAGCTTCATTTTAGAGCCTCCCTACCAACCTTTCACAACAGTATGTCTTGCTTCGTCAAGTACACAAGCCTCAATGTTTTTCTTGTAGAAAGGTAGCCTGTCTATTAGAGCTTGATGCACCCCCCTCACAAGTTGTTTGTCCGGACATGGTCTAGCTACAGGTTGAGTAGCTCCCTCAATAAATTGCGCAATTATTGAGGGTAGCCAGCCTTCCCTCCAGAAATTGCGCAATTCAATCTGGTAGCCTACTCGGCTCCAAAATTGTGTAATTCTGCTAGTCAGGCTTCATCCAAAAAATTGTGCAATTCCTCCCAGTAGGGCTGCTCAAGCCAAGAATTGC
The DNA here is from genome assembly GCA_000404065.3 of Pinus taeda. Taxonomy (NCBI): domain Eukaryota; kingdom Viridiplantae; phylum Streptophyta; class Pinopsida; order Pinales; family Pinaceae; genus Pinus; species Pinus taeda. Next base: position 29,983 of record APFE030005696.1, read on the forward strand.
ACAATCATGGGCAATAGTCAAGTTCTCTGCTAAAAAATTTCACAAATCTCCTGGGCAGCCAGCCGAGCTCCCTTCTAGAAATGCGCATTTTCTCCAAACAGTGTAGCAGCCTCTTGCATGTGCAATTAAGTTGACCGGTTCCCTCCACGACCGAGAAAAAACGATTTGCATGCATGGGTGGCTTCTCCCAAGGCAGCATGAAAAGGAATCCATTAATTCATGGATATACTTTTAACAACTGGAGGTTGCATGCAAGGTTCATCTCAGAATCGCCCAACCAAGTGTCACTCTTCCTAGATTTGTGGCATGTGCATCACATCTTCGATTTTATCAAAACTCATGAACCAGATGCTACAAACCTCATTCTTAACATCAACTTCATAGCTTTGACATCCCACATCACATCTGGGAGCCGTCAGCATATTCAGCTCAACTTTTTTGGGGTAAGCCCTCTTCCCATGTCTTGTGTTGCATTTCTGGCGCTTTTTGTGTTTCGCTTCATATGAATGTTTTCTTCTTGATTTCAGTGAACGCTTACTATCATTTTGATACATGCTAGCTTGCACTAGCATCGTTTAATTTTTCATTAACATCTCATTGTTGTCTCATGCATGAAACTGCTTTTCACGAACAGTCACCGATTCACAACTCGCCTCACCCACATGCATGTTGTTTCATTTTATAAATCCGTCATTCACTGTTTGCATGCACGATCATTCTTATGCTTACACTTAGTATCGCCATGCATTCACATTCACTTTCGCTTTCAGTTGCTCGTTGGCGAGTCTCGGTAGCCTTGGCCCGGACTCTGCCTCACCAAGATAGCATTGCCCAATCCTAAGAGGGAAGGATATGTCTTCCTCTCAGGAAATGCACATTTCTACCCACTGAATATCCTCCAGTCTTTCACTGCATAATTTTGAGGGACAGTGATTGCTGGCCTAGAAAATTATGCAATGCAGTCACTGAGCTTGCAACCATTGCCAGCTAAGATTGCACATTGCATAATCCCTGTAGTCAACAGCTAGAATGGACTATGCATTGCATAGTTCCAGCAATCAATCAGCCTCCTAGCATCCTCGACTATGCCTTGCATAGTCTTGGCAGTCAGTCTCCCGACCTCCCGATGGAAATTGTGCAACCTTCATGATCGGTCACACAGGTATGTTGCAAGTCAGTTCTCAAGTTCATTTTGGTTTTCGATTGACAAATTACTTTCCATGATTTTTTCCATGTCCCCAAATATCGCAGGTGTTCATCTACCTCTCATCAATACAGGTACAATGGTTTCCAAGAGAGCAGAGTCAAAGACACCATTCAGAGCACACTTGGGGATGCAGTTGATCAAGTGTCTATGGACTTGCTACCCATGAAGACATCAAGTTGTTCATAGACAAGGACATCAAGATATGATGGTAACATCATCACAGCGAGTAGCACCATGAACAATAGCTCAAGGCAGCATACTGGATGCAACAAATGCAAGAGGAAGGTTTTTTACAACACAGAGGTGGAACAAAGTTGCAAGCTCAAGCAAATCCACTTGCAATGAAAGAAACTTTGGAGACTCAGGCTATGAGGTGACAGTGCGATATGAATATCATGTTAAGGTAGAGAACATAACAGAGAAGGAGTTGCATGTGCTCAAGTAGCAACTCAAGGAAGATCAGGTACAACAACAGGCGCGACATGCACTTATGGATGAAACTACATTCGTACAAGTTAAAGATCCATCCCAACAGCTCGAACAAAGAAGACATGGTGAGCGGTGTTGTTGATTGCATGCATGGGAAGTTCACGTGTTGATAGTTGGATGTAACAACCATAGAGTAGATGAAGAGTCATGAGAGTAGATGAACTGTGACAAAGGGAAATTTCAAGGGTCACCCCACCTTTTGCTATAAATAGAACCTCATAACTCATTGTAAAGGCTTTTTGGTCAGCCAAGCTTCCGATAAGACTAGCTTGGAGAAAGCTTGGATAATATTGTAATAAGCCTTGGCTTCTCCACTGCACAAAGCTAGTACATTTCTTTGGAGGAGTAGGTGGTTATGGCTATAATGTTCTACTATCAAAACTAGTGGTTGGACATGGATGTATTGTATGACTGGAACTTACACTTCTTGATATAACAAGAGCGAGCATGTTCCATGCATATGTTGTACTGTATTCTGTGCTATCTGGTTTACTCTAAATGATATATGTATTGGTATTCTTACGGATGCATGTATAGCTATTTGTGTATGTGTGTATGAATCTTTCTTAAATGTGTTATTGGTTTAACCATCACTTTCGATTGCTTGCTAACTTGCCTTCCATGTTGTGATGCATCTTCGCTCGTGTGTTCCCTTCTTAACTGTGTGCTATCACAGGTTTCCAAGGGGCACACGATCCTCAACCGCTATGTTTTAGAACCTCTCATGCACCTTCCTTGGCTCACTGGAGTTGTCACACCCTTGCTACCAACAGAGTTATCTTACTTTCTTTTGTGCAAAATCGCAGTAAAGACATTACCATATGACCCATTGTTGGGACTCCTACACCAAACGGTCTGGGGTCTAATTGGAACTTCTTATTGGGGATATCCCCTTACATGTTGGCAGGTCCAGCACCATCGACATGTAGTTAAAAGGTAACAATGCATAAGTTGTTGCAAAGAATAAAAGCACTTGAAATAGTTCAATGATGTTGAAGATAACACCTTAGATCGTATGACCAACAAAAATGTTGTTCCTTTAATGGGTAGGATATTGTAACATCCCTTTTTATATTCCCCATTGATATTGTAATTGTAATTAATTATATGATTGATCCCTGTCTAGGCATATAAATGTAAATGGGAAAAAAACTTGGAATAATTTTAATTATAATTTAAATACCAACTAATGAAGTGGTGAAGCCTTGATATGATATGGACCATGTGAAGACATGAGGAGGAGGGGAATAAAAGAGAGGGAATTGGAGGATTAATATTTTCCAATGGATTGTTGGTTAGGATCAACATTTTCAACCATTCTGAAGAAAAATTATAGTGGGATGGTGCAGCAATAACTTCTAATAGTTATAAGAGGGGTGGGTAGTAATACTAGAACTGCTCAGAGGTATGGACATCATACCATTGACGAGCTCATGAAGACCTGAAAAGAAACTTTCCAAAAAAGAGACCTGAGGAAGGTTTACCCATAAAAGACAAGGAAAGGGAGAGAATGAAGCTTCCTCACAAGGAGAGGAAGCACTTGATGAGGATATGATGAGAGCGAGTAGACATGCAAGAGAAATAGATTATAGCACAAGAGAAAGAGGACGGGGATGGAGTAAAGGATAGAGCATAAGGAACTAAAAAAGGAGAGGTTATCACTCATGGAAAATGCATTTACAAAGCAGAGGAGGTGTGTGTTCATACCAAATTAGAAGAGAAACAAGAGGAGGCTCTTGTATGAACTACAAAGAAAACCTCTTGTATGAACTACAAAGAAAACCTCGTGCATGAATCTTGGAAACAGGATGTCTACGAGCAATATCAATGAGTAAGTCCTTAGGTTAATATGGAGGGTCAAATTTCTTGTTGACGACTTATCATGTTATTCACCAAGGAAACAAAGAGAGAAATCGGGGAACTCTTGGTTGAATGAAGGGCTCTCCTTCTGCTATGAAAGCCTCATAGTGGCCACTTTATGACTAAGAATATGCCATAGATATGTAGGCTGAAAGGCTCCATACTAAACTCTAAGTGGATGAAGGAGAGTGACCTTCATCCTTACATCACTAGTAGCTTGGGAGATGTTTCCCTCGGGTGCTTGTTATGTAGAGAAACTGAGAAACCACAGATAACAACTACAAAGAACTCTAGTCTTGGTGTGATCTAAGGGATTTGATGAGTTAATTTGATGTAGGAGAATGACCTTCATGACTCCACCCTATAAAATTTATTAACAAAATATCCCTCATTGGTTCTTAGTCTAGATCAGGGGTGTGTACCCATAAGAAATATTAGAATACAATAGAGGCTATGATGAGATGGAATGCAACTCACCCTTCACTGGTTGTAGACAACATAAGATATTGATGAGATAAGTACCAAGGTTTGACTTCATCTCTATAATGTAATCTATCTTAATTAGAAATAAATAATCAATATTAAAATGTATTATGCTTATGTGCTTGTCTTCTTAGTGGGACATATGGCTTATATGATGTCTATTTATGATGAGCAATAGTATATATGGCTAAAATTATTGTATAAAAATCATGGGCTCCATATTCAATATCTAATATATTTGTGTATCATGATTTTCATGTTATTTATAGGAAGTAGATGACACAATAAGCATGGAACTAAAGGTCTTATATTCTTGGCCATTTCTATCACCCATGGCCTTTACCGAGACAGAATAAAGAAACTCTAGTCCAACTAAGGAAATCAAACGGTTTTGTGAGTGATGTGGATATCAGAGGCATGACCATAAGCCTTGATTCCAAATGGGGAGACTCAAGGGAAAGAGACGTATTTGAACATTTGATGGAATACATGAAAGAGTTTTGATAAAGAACTCTTGAGTTATTGTAATCCAGATGAATGATTAAATTATCCATAATGCACACTAGTGTAAACTATTGATCAATGGGAATCTTTTCCCTTGAAAGGAATGAGAGGATAGGAGACCTTGGAACCTACTGATAATCTTTCTTCATCTTTCAAAATAGGTTAAGGATTCCCTTTAAAAAGAAACATAGCAAAGAGGGAAATTTGGGGTCTAAATCTTGTATTTTAAAACATTAAGGATTTTAGGGATAGATCCTTCATATAACATTCTATGAAATTTTTGGGTTTGGAGGTCTTGGCCTTAGCCCCTGGTCCCATGGCCAACACAAACGTTGTGACCTAGAGCTAGTCACAAGATGGCTTATCAACATATTAAGCACTAGAAGAATAAAAGAATTTTTTTCGGGAGAAGTCCTAGCATGGTGTACTATGGTTAAAGAGTCAACATTTGTTGGAAAAAATATTTGTTAAACGTGTGTAGTAGCTAATGGCACTACAGTATGGGAGCTCATGAATTCCGATGGATGATGTCAACATGAAATCATAAACAATGAGGTGTTAGTACCACGTGTATGACACATGTCACCTAGATTCAACATTTTTGGCATCTAAACTAGGCAGATATGAGTGACACATGGCACACATCAATCATCCCATGTGTTAGGGGATATATTTTTGTCTTCAACGTGTGAGGTCGTGATTAGATGTCAGAGTTATGAGGTGGCATGTTGAGCTGGCCACCAACACATAGCCCTATTAGTGAAATGCAAGGATTTGCAATTATAAGGAATTACTAACATCTCAACGTATCATCATATCATGGGACCTACCCAGATTGATATATCAACATATCAAGGGTTATACTCATAAAAATGTATCAAAGGGTATATTGTATTGGTGTATCAGAGGATATGTTATACCAACATATCAGAGGGTATAGCTATATCAACTATATCAAAGTTTCAACATATAGTAGCCCCTAGAGATGTGGATAAGGCCTGTTTCATGGAAACATCAATATGGAAGGGGTCAATATGATAGGTGGGCCAAAGACATGGACCAGTGTGGGGAAAATGCATGGCCACAGGCTACCAGATGATATCCACATGGGCATGTACGAATGATGATGTGTCTCCTTAGAGGTAAAATATCCAAATGAGTATAACTTTGTGCCTATAGCTTCGAATGAGATGAAATTTATATCATTTGAAAGCTCTCGATATTGAGGAGAAGATAATGGGGGTATCAAAATTGTGATTTGAGGTGATGCAATAAAGAGGAATTTTTGTAACCCATCTTCATAATAAACCTTGAATGTCAGGTCTAATTATGCCCCATGTCCCTAATACAACATTAGAGGGTTAGGTGTGTTACACAAAACCTTATTTAAACCCTTAGTAACTATGAAACAAAGAATGGGATCTATGAAAGACAACATTTATAGCCACCAACAAAAGGGCGTCTACAAAATTTCTTGCTCCTATGGTTTATGCTACATTTGAGAAACAAGAAGATATTTTAAAATCAGGATGAAAGAACAAGGGGCTTGTATATAGAAAATGAAAGAGTTTTCACCTTAGCGCTTATAGAAAAGCTAGTGTAAACAAAACCTCATGTTTTCTTGGAAGAACCTCAAATCCTCGCTTAAGATCGTTGCTACTACAAATGATGCGTCAAGGAAGCCTTTTCAGAATGTGAAGAATCCAAAAAATATGAACCAAGATAATGGCTTGGAGAAGTTGGCTCCCATTATTCAACCAATTAAGAGCACTTAACAATCAGAACTGGCTATCTCATTTCCCTTGTTTCCCCTTATTTTCCCTTCTCTACCCAATATGGTTCCTCCTCTTTTTATTCATGCTACCCTAATCTATTACCTTTTATTTATTATTTTTATTGTAATATTTATATCTCTAGTTATATATTAATAATTATATTAACACTTATATCGAGAGACATGGTATTTTAGTATTATTACTCTTATACTAACATTAATATTTATTATTTAAATAATATAAATACTATAAATATAATATTGGTACTTCCCTATATATTTTAATATACTTCGGTAATCCTTCTAACATTTACAACAATGTAAACTGTCAAACGAGAACTGTAAACTCAAAATGAAAACTCTAGCCCAAAAACCCCTAAACAACATGAAAAGAGGTCTGAAAATGTTAATGTTGGAATAATGTTTTTTTGGGTAAATTTTCAACATTTTTTTTAAAATAGTAGTAAAATCCAATAAAAACCATTTTTTTGTGCAAAAAACAACGTGGAAACAAAAGGTGGTGATGTTGGAATAACATCTTTTTTTTTTCAAAGTAAATTTTCAACATTTTTTAGTAATGACGTTAAGGATAAAATATCATGACTCCAAAAAACCTTAAAATTCCAATGATTTTTTGGCATGACATTAAAGATAAAATATCATGTCTATGAAAAACCTTAAAATTCCAATATTTTCAGTGATGATGTTAAAGATAAAATACTTATAACTATTTTTAACCATAACATTAAAGATAAAATATCATGACTCAAAAAAACATTAATTTTTTGACAGTTTCTCAACTATGGAATGAAAACCAAAGATCATGACTGCAAAAAACCTTAAGTTTTCAACATATTTCAACCATGGCATTATGGACAATTTATATGAGTAAAAAAACTTTAAAAAAGAACACTTAGAATAATTTTTTTAAATGATAAAAGTATAATGACTTTAAAACCTTTCCCTAAGACAACTTGGCACATTGCAACAAAATTTAAAAATCAACCATTAAATTGACACACAGTGTAGGCGAACTCTACCCATTGTAATGAAAACTTAAAAACTAACCATAAAATTAACACATTGTGGGGGCGGGCTTGATCCATTAAGAAAAAAAAATCAACCATGAAATTGACACATAATCGGTTCAGGTTGCTAATGGATGATTGACACTAGGCTGCACACAAAAAAAATAAAAAAATAAAAAAATAAAATTATATATAGATATATATATATATATATATTATATATATATATATATATATATATATATATATTATATATATATATATATATATACAAAATAAACAAAAATTAAACATAAAAAAAATAAAAATAGTAAAAAAAAAAAAACACAAAAAATAATAACAATAACAAGTAAATAAAAACACATATAAAAAAAAAAAAACAAAAAAAAAAAAAAAAACCATGATAAAGAAGAAACAAAAAAAATTAAAACAAATGAGAAAAATAAAAACTAAAACAACACAAAAATAATAAGTAAATAAAAAAACACGACAAAACAAAAACAAAACATATATATATATATATCAAATAAAAAACAAAATCAACATAATAAAAAAAAAACATACAAACAAACAAAACAAATAAAAATTTATAAAAAATAAAATAAATAAGTATAAATAAATAAGTAAAAATACAAGAAAATATTTACCTAAAAACATAATTTAAGAAAGAATATTAGATAATTAAAAAAAAAATAAAACAAATTAAAAAGCATTAAAATAAAATGAAAACCATACAAAATAATAAAAACAATAAAAAAGAAAAACACACACACACAAATTATAAACAATTTAAAAAAAAAAAAAATAAATAATAATAATAAAAAACAAAAAGTTTAAAAATTGTGGTCCCTGTAGAGCCCAATGGGCCCTAGGCTATGCCAATCTAATTCCTTGAATCAGATTGTGAGGCACAATGATTTTTATTTTTAATTCTAATTTTGATCATCCCTGACCTGGAGCCCAATGGGCCCTAGGCTATGCCAATCTAATTCCTTGAATCAGATTGCGAGGCACAATGATTTTTATTTTTAATTCTAATTTTGATCACCCCTGACTTGGGAAGCACCAGGTCCTCACCCCTGACCTGGGAAGCACCAGGTCTTAACTGACTTGATTTTTTAGTATGTCTCCTCCCCATAGCACAAGGCATAACTACCACTCGTGAGGTTTGATCCTGGGTCACCTAGCTAACGAGGCCCTTACTCAACCGGTTGTGCTAGTGAGACTTTTATTTTTATTCTAATTGTTTTTTTCTTTCCTTTTTATTATTTTTGATATATTTTGTGTTTTAAATGTTTTTTTTAAATAGTTTTAATGTTTTTTTAATTATCTTTTTAATGCTTTTACTATTTTTTATGTTTTTCTTTTTAATGTCTTTTTTTATATAATAAATTATTGTATTTTTCTATGATTTTACTTTTTATTTTTAAGGATTTTGTTTTTAATTTTAGTTTTATTGTTTTTTTTAAATGCCATGTTTTATTTTTATTTTTTTTTAATTTTTATTATTTTTACTTAAAATTTTATTTCACTCTTTTTTTTTTTTTGGGAAAAAACCTTTAAATGTCGTCATCTTTCAATATAAAATTCATTAAAATTTCATAAAATTTGCTAGTTTTTCAACTTGTTTTATTCAAAATTTTCATAATTTTTTCATCTAACATGTTATTTTTAGCAAAAAGGTCTTGAAAAAACGTAATTTTTTTTAATTATATCTCTATGCAAAATGTATATTTTTGTCTATCGTTTTAAATTATTAATGAATGATATATAAATATATAAAAAATTCTAACCTGAAAATATCAATGTTGTTAAATTTTGCAAAAACAGTTAAAAATTTCATTATAAAAAGACATTGCAAAAAGAAAAAAACACATGTTTGGAAAACTCATAAAAAATAAACATCTTAAGATGAAAAACACGAAGAGGAATAAAACAAGTTTAAATAATCAACATTTAAAAAAAATTTGCATGCTTAAGATATAAGAAAATTTGAAGTGTCAAAAATATGTCTTAAAAAAATGTTGATGCTTTTCAGAATCCACACGAAAAACGTCAACATTATATATATATATATATATATATATCCACACTTCATACATTAGAAAATTTAAAGTTTCAAAAATAAGCCATCTAAAATAAGGTTTTGAAACTGCATCAACACTTTACAAAATCAACATACTTGATACATAAGAAAATTTGAAGTGTCAAAAATATGGTCCAACAAAAAAATGTGCATTTTAAATCAGCACTTTTCAAAATCGAATGATTTTTTGCTACCTCAAGAAATCAAAAAATCAAGTACTCGATACAGTTCCCGTTTAATAGTTTACATTGTTTTACTTGGTATTATTTATTTTTAAGATTTATTTTTCCTTTATAATTTTTATCTTTCTAGGTTTCCTATGTAGAAAACTTTCTCAATCTTCCTCTTTTTCTCCCTCGCCCCTTATTTTGCATTTATTAATGATAATCATTTTGTCTTCCTTATTCGGTATCTTGGTTCTGAAAATGAATTTAGTTGAGGATTCAAAACATTGACCATTATGGAAGATGAATATTGAGGCAAATTCTCTAAGAAACCTACAATCAAATAATCCATTCCACAAGAATCTTAATTATGTCATCATTGATTTTACCTGGATAAACAATGCTTTCATCAACCCTTCAATTGGGAGTTGTGCTAATATATCTTTGGAAATTTGTCTATTTCATAAATACTATTCATAGCAATGTCCATAAAAACATAATGATAATTTTCATTGAAATGTGCACATGTAAGGTTACAATGATAAATACTCATATAAGAAGTAAATTGCAATATTGTGTGTGTGTGTATATATATATATAAACTAATTAGGTTGAGCTTAGGTCGGGGCCAATCCATTTAATGATTTTTCAGATATGAAATAAAATTGATATACTTTTCCATGAAAAATGAATTATTTGCCTATGTTAAAATGGAATTTAAATATGATATTTACCTTTTTTACAAGATTTAGATAAATTATCATATCACTAAAAGTTTCTCTAGTCAACAACATAATTTGGAGTTGGTAGGAAATGTTTTTGAATTGTTAATTGAATGCATTTATGGACTATGAAGTCTCTCTAATTTCTTCTTTGTTAACCTTTTCATTAGGTACATAAGCCTTACATAAAGAGGAAACAAATTGGAAGTCAACAAAGAATTAAATGTTCTTTTAGATTTTAGAATGGCTTTCCCTAAAAATATAAGTTAAAAACACCTATGTTTATTCTAATTTTATATTTGAATTTTGTTATGTAAACTTCATTTAAATTAATAGTTAATCAATGTATAATGGCCATAAGTAATTTTTATTATGCACCTCACTCAAATTACTTCAAATAAATTATCAAATTCATTATAATTAAAAATAATAATAACAATATTGTTTTAGTTGCTAAAAACCTTTGAATTTTTGGTTTTAAGACCGTAGGAATGACTGACCTCAAGGTATCCGCACATGGCATATGTATGCCTACCACAGTATGGAAACCCAAGTACACTTAATTAATGTAACTACCCTCCTAAGGGTTTAATAATCATCAAACTGACACTAATTCAATTATATTTTCTTCGAGATATTTAAAGCCAAAGCACATGAAAATGCTTTGGACTTTGTCGCATTCACACATGGAGGGGGCACCATTTACATCTCATTGATGTAACTGCCATTCTTTCAATTACAATAATTTTCTAGATCTCGTTGATGTGATTGCCACTCTTCTGATTTCAATAATTTTCTACTTAATTCTTTATCAGTTATGTTTTCAAATTTGAATCCACTAATTATATTCCAAATAATTTATTTGTTGTATTTTCTCTGAGATATTTAAATCCATGGAACATAGAAAACTTAAATAAAGAACAAGAACAAAAATCTGATAAAACACAAGAGATTTGATTAATTTAGTGGAATGCCCAAAACTGATTACACAATACATGACCACATTTCCTTATAAAGGAAAACAACCCGTACTCAACTGTAACTAACTCATCTACTTAACTATAAGTGACTCATACTAAACACAATGATTTTAACATACTCTAAAACATGCAAGACTCCAAATCTACATAATCTACGGAGTTCTAGACAATCTAGGACATTCTCGTGAATTCTACATGATCCATAACATTTTATTTCTCCATTAACTCTAAGTCTCCCCCTTAATGGAGAAATGAATTATTTATCACACCTAACTTGTCTCTACATAACAAAAACTTATATTTTCTTAAAGGCTTAGTAAAGATGTCTACCACATTATCATTTGTATTACAATAGATCAAATTAATTTCTTTTGACTGTGTCTTTTCTCATACAAAAAGATATTGTGTCTCAATGTGCTTTGACCTTGCATGATAGACTTGGTTTTCTTCCAGTTTGATAGAGCTTTGTTTGTCACACTTGATAATTGTTGTTCCTTCCTATTTTTCTCCCATGTCTCCAAGAATTCTTCTTAGCCAGATTGTTTCATATGTTGCATTTCATAGGGCCTTATACTCTGCTTCAGTGGAAGACAAAGAAACAATTGGTTTTTTCTTCTTTTATTGCATTTCACCATTCTGCATGTTCATTAGCTTCTTTAAAGTTCAAAGGTTCTAGCACATTCATCACTTTAGCCATCAAGGCATGGTCTTTATACCTTACTGGTGGTTGAATTTGGCATGAGGACCTTCTTGGTTGTTCATTTCTTTCATCCTTTTTTTTGTTTTTTTATGACTCTTTTCCTCCTCTAGGTGTGCTTTCACTGCTTTAGATGTGCATATCAGTAGATTCTTCCTCTTGTTTCTGCTCCTATTTGTCATCAGCATTTTCTATAACATCATCACAATCATGAGGAAGATTCCATCCATCATAATTGTCCTCCTTATGGCCTTCATCTCCATGTTCATGAAATAAAACATCTCTGCCTGCAAAAGCTTTATGAGTAGAAGGATCAAACAACTTATATGTTTTATGATCAAAAAAATAATTAATGAAACTACACGTGATGGCTTTGCCATCAGGTTTTCTCCTATCTTCTTTTGGAACATGAGCAAATGCTTTTCTTCCAAATAGTATTAGATGACTTCCTGTTGGTTTATAACCATGAAGAGCTTCAAATGGAGTCTTATTATTTAGAATCTTTGTGGGACTTCTATTTTTTAAGTAAACAACAATACTGATAGCTTATGCCCAAAAAAAATTGGTAATATTTTTACCTTTCATCATGCTCCTTTCACATTCTACTAAGGTTATGTTCTTCCTTTCAACTACTCCATTTTGTTGTGGATTATATGGCACTGTGTATTGCTCTACAATGCCATGGGATTTGCAGTATTTGACAAATTCTCCTAATGTATACTCTCCCCTTTGATCAGATTAGAGTATCTTGATGTATTTTCCTATTGCTTCTCAACCAAGTTTTTAAAATCTTTCAAATATTCAAATGCATCACTCTTCCCTCTCATGAAATAAACCCAAGTATATTGTGTTCAATCATCAACAAATATCAAGAATAATATGCTCCTCCTAATGATCTAGTTTGCATAGACCCACACAGATCTGTATGCACAAGTTCAAGGATATTTCATTTTCATCTATTTGTATGAGTAGGGAACTCTTCCCTATGCATCTTCCCTAAAGCACACCATTCATATGTAGAATATGTATTCTTTAATAATGGAAGTTCCTCTACCATTCTTTGTTTTTGTAGTAGTAGCAATTCATGATAATTAAGGTGGTCATACCTTTGATGCCAAAGAGCTTCTGTTATCATGGTAGTGGATGCCAACGCATGATGACTTTTGTTAGTTACATCAAGCTTGTATAAGCCTCACATTCACACTCCTCTTGTTATTATGTTGTAGTTATCTTGTATCTCGACAACACAATGTGACTTAAGAAATTCAACTTTGAGGTTTTGATCTATAATAGTCGAAACAAATAATAGATTCTTCTTGATTCCATGAACATACATCACATTTTGTATTTGTCTTACATGGCCATTTGGTAAGGTTACACATACATCACCATAACCTTTGATTTCTTGAGATCGATTATCTCCTAAATAGATGTGAGTGCCATTATTATTTTCATGATAGGTATCAAACCATTCCTTTTTGCATGTCATGTGAATTAAAGCACCAGATTTAATAAACCGCACATTATCATCATCAATTTCTGTTGATGAGGAAGCTTTTGAAATGAATAATTTGAGATTATTGAGATTATCACTAACTGGGGCTTCTTAATCAACAAAGTTTCATGAATGCCTTCTATGCTTAGACTCATCAAATTTCTCTTTATGGAAATCTTTACCAAAGTGTCTAGGATTACCATAGTAGAAGCATACATCCTTCCTCTTCATATAGTTATTTGACCTTGATGGTGTTGTGCCTTGATGTGGTTTTGGATATGACTTTCCTCCTTTGTTCTTGTCCCATGGCTTTCCTTGTATGGTTGCTTCCTTTTTGTCACCAATGCCAAATCCGAACTTTGATATCTTCCATTGATATTTTTTCTTCTCTCTTCTTCTCGCAAGAGAATACCTATTAATTCATCAAAGGTAGGAGATTTTCCCCTAGCTGAAATTCTAGTGATAAACATATGATAATCATCTAACATGCCATTCAATGTAATTGTCACTAGATCACTGGTTGGAATCTTTTCACCAATAGCACCAAGCTTATTAGAAATTTCTTTGATAATAGAAAGAAAATTACTAATAGTTTCATTTACCTCCATCTCAATTGGGAATGTTTTCTTATTTAAAAATAATACTTTATCAATATTGGGAGTTTCATACAACTTTTAATTGTTTCCCAAGTTTCCCGAGATGTATCATAATCCCTGATATGTGGAATAATATTGCATTTTACAGACATTCATAATAGTACCTTGGTCTTCGTCTCTCTGTTCTCCCAAACTTGAATTGAAGTTGGTGGAGTTGCCGGTTTGGTTTCATCTCCTGCTACGATTACCCAAACATGAGCTCCTTCCAACATCGTCTACAACTTAAATTTCCAATTTGTATAATTTTCTCCATCTAACTTTGTACACTAAGTTACATATGAATCAACAAATAAATTTACCATTTAAAAAAATATTCTAAATATCCCAACTCAGCAATGAAAAAAAACTTATATAAATATAATTTTCACCAAATATTAACTCTCAAAATAACAAATTGTTAGTTAACCAAACTTTTACCACCCTTCCAATATTTATACCAAAAATACCGAGAGGAACCTCACTTAATTCACATAAAAAGAGAAATCTCAAAAAATTAAACTTTTTAATCAATTATACGATAAATCAAATCCCTTTGTATTATACCGTAAATCAAATCCCTTCGTAATATATTTTGTATCACAAAAATCTTCGTTATCATAAACTTTATACGACAACCTTACTTGGAAAAGCTTATCAGGGGAATTATAAAACGGTGGTATATTCAAGTAAATTACTCCCAACCCAATTTAATATATCAATATTGTGTAAAAGAAATTCGAGACAAAACAAGAAAATAAAATTGCTGACCACGACTTGACCCCGCATCCACTTGCTTCCCAACAGTTACGTGAGTCAACATCTTTCCAGCTGTCCACTATGAATGGCCGTCTCTTGATGCGACGTAAAGTTGCGCATGGTTGAAGCAGTGTGAAAGCAGAGGCAGAGCAAGAAAATAGAGTAACAACAGTGGTTTTCGATGCCGGGTTTAGAAAATAAAAGTGATGGCGGATTTGTTTTCTCTTTTTTTCGTTTCCCACTTATTTACTGTCAAAATCATGTTTGTTTTCCAACTGTTGAATACGACGGACACTGTTGACATCTTTCCAAAATAGAATTGTTGAGCCCGCCTCCAGTGCACTTGCTTCCTAACAGTTACGTTGAGTCAACATCTTTCCATCTGTCCACTATGAATGGCCGTTTCTTGATGCGACGTAAAGTTGCTCATTGGTGAAGCAGTGTGAAAGCAGAGCAAGAAAATGGAGTTGTCTATAATGCGATTTTTTGGAGATTCCGGTGACGGAATCTGGCGGAAGAAATGAGGTCAAAAAGTCGCGTTATAGACTACTGCCAAGAAAATAAAGTAACAAGCGTGGTTTTCGATGCAAAGTGATGGCGCTGTGCGTCACCAATGACCATAAAAGTGGGCCCAGGAAATAGTGAGATTCCATGAAGGAGCAACATGGGACCGACAAATACATGAAGTGCACCACCTAATCATGTTGTGGAATGTTCAATGCACCACTCGCGGAAAACTCGCAGTGACTTCAGAAAGCGATAGTGACTTACGACAACTGCTTCTCTTTAATTATTCCGAAAATAGACCCCTTCACAGTGGCAGCAGCAAGCTCCCACTCAAATTAATTCACTTGAACATGACGGATGGATGTGGGTTGAGGGTTCCACACAATAGCGACCGCTGCCGCACACCCTTTTGACAGGTCTTGAACGGACTTCCACTTTTGACAGACCTTCCGGACTATTAACAATAATTATTATTAATCGCATGACATTGTATGAATTATTTATTTTGGCATGCGTTAAGGTCATAGTAATCGAGGAAAGCATTTAGGAATTCGTATTTAATTTTGTGGTCTCTTGTGGTCTTTGTACATGTTAATTATGAATTCATCGACTTTTGAACTTTGTCGTTTGTGCACAAAGAATATGGGGGCAGGGCAACCTCATCGTAATAATAATAATTATTAAGCACATGACATTGTATAAATTATTTCCTTTTGGGATGCTTTAAAGTCATAGTAATAGAGGAAAATATTTGGGAATTCGTATTTAATTTTGTGGTCTCTTGTGGTCTTTGTACACATTAATTATGAATTCGGAGTTTTTATGTGGATAAGGAATGATGATAAGGAGTTTTTAATGTAGGCTGATTGTTTTTATTTTATTTATTAAAAATTATTTTATGCTCAATTAAAGGATGAGATGTAAAAGGTGATCAGCTAATTTTTTATTTATATTTGTTTATATATAATTATCACCCTTATTAGCACGTTTGAGTAGATTATTTTACTTTAAGATACTTAGTATCACTCTTGAATAGATTATTTTATTTTGAGATTATGTGCATACTAATTGATAAACAAATTCCATTATTCCACGAGGATGCATTCCGTAATATGGGGTGCATGTACTCTACACTTCTCACACACTTAGATGAGAGGATTCATGGGGCAACGTCTCCCACGTCCCCAATTGGAGGAGACAGAGGGAGACGTAAGGAAAAACCATTATGCAATCAGATCAAAAAATAGAAGAAAAGATAGATTAATGACTTGAGAATTAGCCTCTTCGTGGGGTAAGCCTCCTTTAAATCACATAAATGAACAATTCTTTGATGGTACATGTTGTCGCTCCTAGAGACAGCCTTGGATTGCTTATAAGACGAGTGCCTAGGCACATCTAGATTTTGTGTCTCTCATATGATTTTCTAGAGATAGAAACATCACACATAGTATATATGTATATATAATGGGTTGGTTCATTCACCTAAAGGAGTAACACATCAATTTCTTGGTACTTCTTCCCATATACAAATCTCAGAAATATGTATAAAACAGTGGAGGCCAAATAGTCCAAGGACTTATAGTTTAATAGACTTTTGTAAAGAAATAATAGAGGATGTGGAGGAGGAGTAACTCATCATATGGAGCTTACATGATCCGGATTTAAACAATAACGCAACAAATTATAGAGATAACCATAAACACATAGATGTCGTGGAAATAATGCTTCATTTCATTACTGTAAAATACTGAAATATGATTACAAACATAAATGTAAATAAACCAGCTAGGGCGATGGTAGCTTATCTTTGAGAAGAGATGTGGCGGCTACATGCCTTTGAACTGTGTTACAATGAGGCTCGAAGGCCTATTTATTGTTGAGAAACAATAGAAAACCCTAAACATCTAAAAACCTAAACCTAGAAGATGAAACACCAAACTATGGGCCTAGTTTGGATAAATTGGTACATCAACTTCCCGAGGTCGTAACATTAGCATACGATCTCCATTTGACACGCACAATATCTCGTTAGAAAGATCTATCTGAGAACTACAATTCTAGAAAGAGCAACATCGGAGAAAAAACGTCGTTTAGGGCCTCAAAACGGCTCCGAAAGTACAGGACCCAAAAAAACTGCTAAAAATAGTAAATTGTGCTACAAATAAGGAAACTGAAAAGCTGAAAGGAACAATGGTGGGGGTCCAAGAGGACTTGGCGAGTGGCCACCAATGTCCACCTGGATCATTCCTCCCCCCTTAGGAAGCAATGTTCTCCATTGCGTTGAGTTCCTCCATGAGATGAGGAAACTTCTGTTGAACTTGGTCCCTGGTGAGCCAATTGCCCTAATGAAGGAGTTGGCCTACTTTGACAACTCAATACAATTGGATATTTTGTTGGTGAGTGTGTTTGATTTGTGTGTCCATGATTTGATCAGTTGCCGCTTGTTCCATGCAATCTGGATTTAACTCTATGGGTGTGAGCTGTTCTGCAATGCCGGAGGTGTTTAGTAATGGTGGAAAGTATGGCCGAAGGCGGTCCACATTGAACACTAGGTGTTGGCTACGTGGGGCCTGACCCAGGTTCAACAGTGAGTTTACCCAAACAAATCCTGGTACTATTGGCCCTTTCAGCAACAGTCCGTAGAGCGCAGACTAAGGTCTCACCCGAAGTAGTATGGGAGGGTGTTGGAACCAGGTTTCCACACCATAGGGATGTCTTGATGTGGGAGATCGGTACCTGATTCAACCTTCACGCTACTAGATTATGCATACCAACAAGCTTCTGGCATTCTGTGGAACCACCTTCGCGCAGCTCTAGCTGTAGTGCGATCATTGTAAATTACCCAAGTCTTCCTTAATTATGGTTTGTTCATTAATTACTTAGAAGATTCCCATTCATAAGCATACATATAAGTGCACGCATATAAATAAACAGATATCATCAACACATAAAATACAGATCTATGAATCGGATGCACAATATGTCAAACTAATTGATCTTTATTAATGATGCCTTCAAAGTTTGATCCAGTACAGACTCGACTCCACCCTGTGCACTTAGCTGCAAGGGTTTGTGAACTTAGCTGCAGACTCTACTAGGCCTCTGTGCACTCAACTACAGAGCCTCTACCTACTACTACGACCCAATACACTTTAGATTCCCTTCTATCCTCTAATCATGCCTTCGCAGCTATCTATTTCTTGTCAAAACCCCCAAAAAACTATCTTTACACTTAGAGCCTTGCTCTATTTATACAATCCCATGGTCCACGGACCATGGGTAGGTCGACACACTTTACATTAAATTACATTATTTTAGGGTGGACAACCCTAGACTCTCACGCTCTGCACCCGCATTTCACGGGGTCTTTACATTACATTGACCAAAACTCTGGCTTTAAGTCCCAAAAACTTGTTACGGGGGGATCCGCTGCCCAATAGGCCCCCAACACAATCATCATGACTCATCTCGAGTCACTTGGCTGGTGCAACAATCTTTGCGCGAAGTCCATCCAACTATGACTGTGTCATGCAAAGGTTTGTAGCGGATCATTCTGTCGTTGGCTGGATCTGCTCCATTTCTGCTTCTAAATCCTCTGTCGCTGACTTGATTCTCTACATTGATGTTGGCATCTAGTACCTGTGTTTATAGTCCTGCACCTTTGTCCGGCTTCTTGGGTCGTGAGGACTGTGCTTTAGTCAGTTAGTCAGACAGCTGGCCCACTTGTGTAGGGCTTCAGATGACTGCCATTTACTCTTTCGGGGAAGGGTTCTCCATTAAGTTTGACTAGCTGGACCACACCTCCGTCTGTGACCTCTTTTACTACATTTGGTCCCAACCAATGCATTCTAAATTTTCCAGGAAAATTTTTGAACTTGCTGTCATACAGCAACACTAAATTGTTTACTTTGAATATACGCAACTTGATACGGCGATCGTGCCAGGCTTTCTCACATTGTTTCTGTACCTGCTGATGGAATCCAGACAGAAACCGTTCTTCCTTGAGTTCTTCCAGTTGTGCAAGTCTCTCTTCCAAGGCTTTACAGTCTGACATGCCTGTAAATGCTGCTATTCGCAAAATGGGTACGATGTATTCCATTGGCATGATCTCTTCCGTGCCATAGACTAACCTAAAAGGTTTCTGACCTGTCAATTTTTTTCATGTGGTTCTGTATGCCCATAATATGGCAGGTATGCATAGGTCCCAATCATTTCCCTGCACGTTACATACCTTGGTCATCACAGTCTCTAGAATTTTGTTGAAGGCTTCTACTGTCCCATTGGCTTGTGGGTGGTATGGTGTACTTTGCTGATGATACACCTAGAACTCCTTGATGAGTGTGTTGATGGTTCCATTCAGGAAGCGTGTTTGGCGGTCACTCATTAAGATTTTCGAGCAACCAAACCGTGTCAACATGTTGTTGAACAAAAATTTTGTAGCCATAGAGGCCATGCAGTCCTTAACTAGCAGTGCTTCCACCCGTCGAGTCAAGGACTCTGTCGTGGTGATGATGTAGCAGGCACCCGTCTTTCCTTCAAGTTTGGTCAGCCCCACAAAGTTGATTGCCCATTTTTCCAATGGCTGCAGTGTCATCCGCAAATTGAGTGGCATCTTGTCTCTTCATGATGGCTTTCTAGTCCTTTGACATATATTGCAAGGCCGATAGTGTGCTTTCAAATATTGGTGTAGGGTTGGCCACCATAGCCCAGCACGAAGAATCTTCTATGTCGTCACACGTCCGGCAGAGTGTCCTCCCACAACACCCCCATGTGCTTCTGCGAGGATCTATCCATGTTCAAATTTAGGTACATATCTATGCAATATCTCATCATTGCACATTTTGTAGAGGTGTCCCGCGATGACAGAAAAGTCCGTCGTGTGCACCACGAATTCCTTCTTCTACTGGACTGAATATTCCTTTGGCGCGGTCCCTGTGGTTAAAAATTGGATTATATCTTCGAAATGGCCATCCGCAACCCGCACTACAAAGAGTTGTGCGTCAAGTAGTCCCTCCTCCAAATTTGTGGGCTCCTCACCTGTCTTAATTCGTGATAAGTGATTTGGTTTGGCATTTAGGCCTCCTGGCTTGACAATGACCTCAAAGCCATATTCTTGAAATAGTAACAACCATTTGCATATGCGCCCCCCCAACACAAGCTTGTTCACCAGGTATTTTAACGCGGAATGATCAGTATACATCTTGAAGTGCCCACCAAGTAAATAGTGTCGGTATTTTTGGAGTGTGTATACCATTGCCAACCCTTTGCACTCAATAGTAGAGTAGTTATTTTTAGCTTTGGACAACCACCGAATCACGAACGCGATCAGGTGATCCACGCCTTCCATGCCTTCCTACGTGAGTACAACTCCCAGTGCAATACACGACGCATCAACATGTACATGAAATTCCACATCCCATTTTGGGAAGATGAGGATGGGAGCGGATGCCAATTTGTCCTTCAGAACATCCAAACTTTTCATACAATCATCATTCTAACGATATGTAGCATCCTTTTTCAATAGTTTTTCCATTGGCACTGTTATTTGGGCATAGCTCTTAATAAACTTTCTATAGTAACCAGTGTGCCCCAAAGTAGCACATAGTTGTTTGACACTTCACGGTGCCTCCAAATTTAGAATAACAACAATCTTCGCAGGGTCCACCATCGAACCTTGTTTGTAGACCACATGGCCTAGCAAGTTTCCAAAGGGAACAAGGAAGGTGCATTTTTTGAGGTTCAGCGCAATCTGGTGTTGGTGGCAAGTATCCAACATCAATCATAAGCTTGCTATATGGTGTTTAACTAACCCAAAAACAATCCAATCGTCTAGATAGACCTCCAAGAACTTGTGAATGTATTCCTTGAACGCAGCCACCACTATGCGCGAAAATATTGTTGGTGCATTCTTTATTCCAAAGGGCATAACGGTGTATTGAAAGCAACCCCATTATGTTGCGAAGGTGGTCTTGCTCTTGTCTTCTGATGTCATCTTGATCTAATGATAACCGGAGAAGCCATCCATGAATGAGCAAGCTTCATGACCGCCCACATTCTCCAATACTTCGTCTATGAATGGTGTCGGGAATGGATTGTGAACACAGGCATCGTTAAGCTTCCTGAGGTCCATGCATATTCTAATTTCACCCTTATGTTTTTTCTCCTGCGATACCATAGGACTCACCCAGTCGGATTCTTCCACTAGTTCAATAATTCCAACTACGAGCATTTTGTCTAATTCATCACAGACCTTTTCTTTATACTTTGGATTCAAGAGGTAAGGTCATTGCTTAACTGGTTTCGTGTCCAGTTTTAGAGTGATCCTCATCATCCCTAAGTCACCAATGATCCTCTTTAAGTCCATGATTTTGGTCAGGAACAAGTCTTGATATTCGCGGAGTAACTCGACGACCTTATCTACCATGGCATCGTCCCAATAGTCTCCAAGTGTTGCGTACTTCGGCTCTGCCTCTGTACCAATGTTTACCTACTTTGTTTTTAGTGGTGCGGTGACGTCGGGATCCTCAATTGATGGTCCTCAAACCTCACGACAACCTTCAGTTTCTGGAATACTAATGTTTCAGGGGTCGTCCTCATCCTCCTCTACCTGTACATTATAACATTCTAGGGCATTGCTTAACTGGATGATCCATGCTGGTTGAAGCACTTCCAGTGGATCCTATGGTATTTTGAAGATGACGGATTTTACTGCTTGCAGTGCGTTGTCAGCAGTATCTGACCATCGGTCTTCAAATGTGAATGTTAACAAAAATCCCTCGCACAAGACATCCCCCTCACCTGTACAATGTCAGAGTTTCGCCTTAGTATACTAGTTCATGGGTATGACATCCAAGGTATGGTAGAATAAATGTACCCATTCGGGCTGTGGTTCTTCTCCATAGGCCTTGGTCCATTTCCCGAGGTTCATGTGCGAGTCATCTCATCCATCGTATTTATCTTCTATCTGTAGTTGTGGTTTCCCAAATCATAGGCACATCATCCTTTTACATCCACGCCAGCTCTAAAAACATCATTGGTGTGTTTCCCACCAGCGCGCAACTGTTGCATGCAGTGCCCACTTCAACGCATCGAATTGCGATTGTTCTGGTACTGCACTTTCAAACTTGCTCAAGAATTCATCCACCACTATCAATCCATCATATGTTGGTAGATCCTGGGCCTGTTTTGTTGCGCAACGCGGTGATATAATCATCATGTTGCGATTCAACGTTGTTACTTCGTTCAGCCGATTGTTCTAGTGCTCATCTTCTTCGTCTAAATCCGAGGTGCAGGAACTTGCACGTTCCCATGAGATCCTTCCATCTGCAGTCGGATTCACCCAATCCTGATCTCACACAATTATCTTGTAAATACAATCCAGCTCATCGTCGCTTCCATCGTCGCACACAGGTTTAGTGTACCGCGCTCCTTTAGCTGGGTCTAGCGAGACTACTACGCATAGGGACTTTTTCTCGAATACCATCTTCCTCTTCTTTAGGTTGATGACTCCATTCATATCAGTCACCCAGTCTATTCCTAACAATGCAGGATACGGATTGCTGTCATTGACAATTTCTATTACTTCAAAGTCCATCTATGTGCTCACACCTTCGATATCAACTGTTACTCCTCGCAACCTTCCCATGGGCACAATATTCTGTTGGTTCACCATTCGTAATTAAATAGGGGACCACTGCATCGTGGGCCTGCCCATGCGTTCCCAGGTTTTCTTAGGTAACATGTTTGCATCTGATCCCAGGTCCAGGATTACCTGATCCATTTCGTATTCATCAATCTATGCCGTCAATCTCATTTCCCTTCTAGTGTCCAATGTATGGTTTCCCAATTTCCGAACTACGCGCAGCTTTCCCTACCCCACGCACTGAATGATCAACTCTTGTAGTCCTTTAACTGCCTTATTGTCATGAAATAGTTTCATGCATGTCTCCAGAAAGGTAGTAAGCATGGAAGGATCCATGTCCAGCTCTGGTTGGTCCTTACTACTTGAAGTGGAGGCCTCCGTGAAGCTTTTCTTAGCTTCCATAAATGTCTCCCTTGCATGTTCCAAGTCGAACTTAGGTTCCTTCGCAGGAGCCTTGTGAACCCATGTATCTTCCTCAGGCTGCTTCCCCTTATCTTCCCCTATGGTTGCACCACTTCTGAGCATCATGTTCACATTTGGGTCTTCTTTGCGTGGTTTGGACCTCATCATTTGGATATTTTGAGTCAAAGTAAGCTGGAGTACCCCTTACTCGTGCATCTGTGTGATCAATCTATCATTTCATGATCAAACTAAGCGCAATATGAACAGGACAACCTTGTCGGGTTGGTACAATCATGGGCGTAATGTCTTGTCCCTCCACAATTATAGCAAATCATTTGTCTGCGGCCCCTTCCTAGTCCCATGCCTCCTCATCCTTGACCTCACCCCTGAAATCCAGTGCGCGCCATCCCCGCAGCTGGGTCGAGGGCTCACATTTCTGTTTGCATCCTATAGGCTGGGGTTCGATCCATCATTAGCTCGTAGCTGCGACAAGTGCGCTTGTCGTGGCTTACCAACCTACATAAATTACAAAACAACTGCTGTGGAGTCTGCATGTATTTCTGCAACTAGTGAAAATTATATGTTGTGTGTTTCCCCCGTATCTAACAGATTGCGCACCATAACACGGGTGTCGCACTCGACCTTGCCTGTGCTTCTGGTCTAAATAGCATTGGTCCCCCTCCTACCAAGTAATTGGTGAATACTGGACAATGGTCCTTGTCATGGCCCTGGCCTTTGCATTTTACACACCATACTTCATCGCACGCTTTGGCCGCAGTGCCCTATCTTGCTTCAAACTCTACATCTCCAAACAGAGATTTTGTACTTGCACATGGATTTGTTGAACTCCCAACCTAGGGTCTTGTATCGGGGTATCATGCAACCTCATTTCCATTTCCAATGCTTCAGCCTAGGTTGAAAGCTTCTACTATGACAATGTTGTCCTCAGGTACGGTGTCAAGGATGCCACAAACCATGCATGGTGCTACACATCTGTGAGCATCATATTAGCCTCGCAGATCGTACTCTTCAGCCATTGATCCAGATCCCATGGGGTCTCACCCAGGAGCATTGCGATCTCTTTAAAGTTGATGATTGACTATGTCTCAGACTTCGAACTGCTAAATTCTCTGTTCAATGCATTCTGGATCTCTGCTATCCCTGCATTTGGGTGGTTGTTAGAATGCTTAATATACCACATCAATGCGTGATCCTGCAATGCGCTCACCAGTGTAGCCTTCTTAATGTTGTCATTCGTGATCCCTTGTGCTTCCCACACTACTCTTACCACGAACCAGAACTGGTCCGGATCCTCATTCCCTACTCCTCTAAATACCAATAGCTTGATCGTGCTAGCCATGCTGAACTGAGGGGTTAGTGGAGTTGGAGTGGGTGGCGATGGAGGGGAGGAAGGTGAAGCAGGTGGTGGTGTGGGTGGAGGTGGTAACTGTGGAATACGCTACTTTATCAACTGGGCCACACTTCTCGAAGAGAACCGAGCGAGCTCTTCCTCGATCTCTCACGACAGTGAAATTAATGGATTGTTTTCTAATTCCCCGCTACCTTTGTAGATCTTTTTGCTCTGCGTCATCCCAAACATTAATGTATTCGCATAAACCGATTTTCACGTAACAACATCTTAATCTAGGTATTCAAATATTTAATGTACTTACCTTGCATTCCCTTGAGAAAACGTCGTTCTGCTTCACTTTTGCTGACAGTTGTTTCTATCACAAACTCAGTGATGAACCCCCTTATTATCTGGTCGAGCCAGTGGTCCATAGCTCTCGCGATCTTGTCTTCTGATGCCTCTAGCCTATGCACTAATTCTAGAGTCCACACTATGGGTTGGTCGAGCTTACACCTTCCCTGGCTATTGGCTAATCTCACAGTTCACTCATACAGCTCAGAAGGAAAGGATGCAAAGAAAATCTCATGGATTTCCATCTACACGTAGCGATACAGCCACCTTTTCTTAGATACTTGTGGAGTTTTGTTTTCCTGTGTCGTGAACTCGTGAATCTTTTTGTCCAACTACTCTTCAAATACCTTCTTTGTTGGGTTCTGGTGGCACGACATCAGACATCCCTTAGGCAGATGCTGGTCCCAGCAATGGAACTATTTATTGGCTACATGGGGCCTGACCCAGGTTCAGCAGTGAGTTTAGCTAAGAAAATCCCAGTACTACTGGCCCTTTCAGCAATAGTCCGCAAAGTGCAGACTGAGGTCTCGCCCCAAGTAGTATGGGAGGGTGTTGGAACCAAGTTTCCGTGCCCTAGGGATGTCTTGATGTAGGAGATCGGTACCTAATTCAACCTTCGTGCTACTAGATTACGCATACTAGCAAGCTTCCGGCGTCTATGGAAACACCTTCACACAGCTCCAGCCACAGTGTGATCACTATTAATTACCCAAGACTTCCTTAATTAGGGTTTGTTCGTTAATTACTTAGAAGATTCCCATTCATAAGCATACATATAAGTGCACACATATAAATAAACAGATATCATCAACACATAAAATATAGATCTTGATGAGCCCTAGAAATGGGTAATTATATGGGCTCATTTTACCTTTTAATTCAACTTAATCCACCATTCTCATTAGTTTATTGCATGTTTTCTATCATATTTATGCTAATAGAGTGAATTGGGTTAGTCATTATGCCAAAAGGTCTAATGTGTGCTTTATGCAGATTTTTGGTCAATTTTGAGACAAAATCAAAGGTTTAATGAGCATTTGGCAGCCAAATTCGTGGAAGAACAAGGGAGATGATTTGTAGGAGGGTGTCCCCTTCATTTATGAGACCTTACCTCAAATTCTCCATCAGAACTCGGAGCACAAAGGTCCACTTTCCAAGGGGCAGTCGAGCAAGTCAAGTAGGACTGATGTTATCTTTAGTTCTAGGAAGCCAAGTTCCTTAATTTTAGGAGGACTGTTGGGAGCCTCCATTTGTATAAATAAGAAGGCTTAGGGCCTTAGTTTTTTTAGTCATATTTTAGTTAGATGTTAGCCATTTAATAGTCTATTTTCGCACTTTAGTGCAACCTTGTAATCAGCTCATTTTCGAGCTTCTTCTTGCATACAGTTTGGTGATGTAACTATTATTTTTTGACCGATGAAGATGAATCCAGCTTTGAACCAGTTCTGATATTTCCTGGGGGGATGTAACTCTTGGGGTTGGGCCCAACCCAAGTGCCCAATACCTCCTTTGTGTACTTTTATGTGTTTTATTGCATTCATAGAATAATTTCTGTTATTTAGGTTAAATCTTACTTTGTTACTTACGTTGTTTTTGATGATTAAGATAGTTGTTCTTGCTTTAGATTGATTTGATAGTTTGGTAATAGAAAAGATCCACAAAAAGGCTACCAAGCAGTCCTTGATCTCCTTTCTCCCTCCTTGGGACCATGAATTGAGGCCAAGGCACTCTTGCTACCACACAAACACTACTTTTGCTTTCCAATGCAATTGCTAGTGTTAGATTTCAAGTTGGGAAAGTTGATATCAGTTGTCTTTTCATTCTTAGATCTGTTCTTACTTAGTTTCCATAGCTTTCTTGCATAACTTCCTATCCATCAAGTTCTCTTCAACACTTTTCTGGTTTCTAGGTTAGAATTATATCAAAAATAAGTAAAACTTTATTTTCATAGTTTTTGCTTGGGTCAGTTTTGAAAAGAAGTGTGCAGAGCACCTATAAGACACTCCAGCTTATCGTTCCTCCATCATACAACCTACTCCAGTCTCTTTCTCAATATTTCTTTCACTCATTCGCTATACTTTCCCAAACTGCCCTAATTTCTACATTCTTGTGCAAAATTGCTTCCTTCAACTTTGAACAAATCCAACCATCTTCTTCACTCCTGAGCTTCATTTACAAGGTCCTAAACCCGTTAAAATATCTATCCATCCTTCATTTCTACTTTCCCACCGTTTTTCCACCTTCAACCCTCTAAAAACCACTTTCGGCCTCTTCTTGTAGAACTTCCTATAGATCCCCTGCAGCCTCCTGTAGAAGTTCATGCAAGCGATTTTTTGAAGTCTAATCGCAGTGGAAATATCCAGAAGGGTACTAGGGACTTCTTAGGTCCTCTCCACATATTCCCAACCTCTTGCAAGTTCCCACTCCATTTCCTTTAGCCAATAAACCTCTACACAGTCACAAATAGTTAAAACACAAGCATAATAATTCTGCATAAAATTGCTCAAAAATACAAAAAGATGATTTTTCCATATTTTCCTTTAGAAGTAGCTTAAACACATGCATTTGACCTTTTCAATAGTCAATGGCATCCATTTCAGTAGTTTACATCTCTTTCCTTGCAAAAGTAGGGTTAGTCGGTAAAACTAGGGTTTGCTAGGGTTTGCATTTTCTTTCATCTTTCATCTTCTTTCTACAAGTATACTACCCTCTTTTGAGTTAGCTTCCTTCCATCATAGTTAAAAGCTTCTTCTAAAAACTCATAGAAGTTGGCTTGAGCTCCTAGTGAACTTGTGCCAGCTGATCAAGTGACAGCCTGTAGTAAGAGCTAGTACTTGTGCTTATAGCACTGTCGCTTCCAAGTTTGTTACAAACTACCGGGTTGATAAAAGTATAGGGAATCCCAAGAATTGCAGCATCATTGCTGCGATACTGGAGCTCACCATATTTTTGGCGTCGTTTCCAGGGAAGTGTTAAAGTATTTTGTGATTACTGCTTTTCTTCTATTTTCTACTACAATCTTCTGCTAAAGTAGTTTATTTCAGCAAGAGTAAAGTAGTTGTTTAATTCAATTCTGCAATTTCAATTCTGCAAAAGTAGATTAGACCATCTCCTGCTTTCATTTCAATTTTGCAATTTCATTTCAGCAAGCGTAGATTAGCATTTCCTGCTTTCATTTCAATTCTACAATTTCAATTCAGCAAGCGTAGATTAGCATTTCTTGCTTTCATTCCAATTCTACAATTTCATTTCAACAAAATAGATTAGTCCTTTCCTGCTTTCATTTCAATTCTACATTTTCATTTCAGCAAGATAGATTTTAGTTAGTTGCATTTCAATCTAATTCAATTTTTGTAGGTACAAGCAGAAAAAAGAAACAAAAATCACCCAAAAAAAAAGATTTTCTTTCATGCCTCGTAGGAGTAGAGATAATCTAGAAAAATTTTTGCCTAACACCCCCACTACTTCACACAGCCAACCTTCTCTCTTCTTTGGTGGCTACAATCAAGAAACACCCGTAGGTAAGAGCCAAACATATTTGAAGAACCTATAGGGGAATAAGAAGAAGAAAATATTCCTTTGGAGGCAATGGCTGAAAACAGAAATGTTGGGAGTAGTACCTTTTCTTCCAACTCATCCATTGAAGGGGAAATTGGGAACATGTGCAAAGATTTCAAGAGTGAGATGAGGTAGATGCTTGCCATGCATATCAAAACATATCGAGAGGAAGAAGAGAGGGCTTTGGCCATTTTTTGTCCCAGGTGCACTAGAAAGCATCCTAGGAACGAATGTCCATTGCACTCCATAGAAGTGTGTTTTGTCTGTGAAGAAGACCATCCTATGAATCAGTGCCCTTCCTTGCCCAGAATTAAAGCTGCGTATCAGAGGGCTAAAGGAGCCATTGAACCAATCTATTTCATGAACCAAAGGAGGCCACATAGACCCAGACCTTACCAGCAGGGAATGAAAGGGACATCTCAGACCTATTACAACCCCTATCAAGCCATTTCCATGCCTTCTTGGAATCCCCCTGCTCATCCTTCCTAGTCCACACCCACTCCTTGGTCGTATCCACCTTAATACCATGCTCCTTCAATTGCTCATTCATTTCACTCTTATGCTCAGCCACAGCCTTAGTGGAATATGTTAGCAT
The DNA here is from genome assembly GCA_000404065.3 of Pinus taeda. Classification (NCBI taxonomy): domain Eukaryota; kingdom Viridiplantae; phylum Streptophyta; class Pinopsida; order Pinales; family Pinaceae; genus Pinus; species Pinus taeda. The sequence continues at coordinate 59,269 of APFE030005696.1, forward strand.
CCTATACCAATAGGTTTCATTTTTCATGATTGACAATGGAAGTGCCAAAAATGTTCATCCTTTTCATGCTGCAAAAGTTCCATTTTTGAAGAATTTCACAGTTAAGGGAGGGCCAAACAACTTAATCTTGGCCTCCCTAGGTTTAAATTGCTTGTTTTAGAAAATAGAGAAAGAAAATCTGTCCAAACTGTTTAAACTTGGTAGATCATTAGCTAGGTAGAAAATTAAGGAGCCCAACTACTTAATCTGGGCCCTTGGAAGAAATAAGGGTAGTTTTTAGATAGGAGGGTAGTTAAAAAAGGAAAAAGGCAATCAGGATTTGCATGTCTAAGTGCACCCTTCCTGAAGTAACAAAAAATGCTAGGTGTATTAGGCTGGGTAGGTAGCCTGGGGTTGCAGAAACAAGATCATCTTCAGTTTTGACCTAAACAATGAAATCGCATCTCATTTGAAGCAGGGGTACCAAGGCACTGTTTGATGGCAAGGTTTGGAATCATATCTAACTCCCCCTTCATCCCCTCAGAAACCATTCACTAACATCCCCTCAAGGACCTTGGGATCTGCCCAAAAAGTCCATTTTTACTCCATTTTGGTTGAAGAACCAAGTTGACTTCTGAAGTTGACTTACTGAAAAGAAGCCACATTTCTTGTGTAAAATTAATCTTTACACAATCCATTCATTTCCCTATGCTTAAGTTTCCATCCTATAAACTTAGCATATATCCATTTCCTTTTCCATTCCATATAAACATCTAACCCTATTATCTAGCTCCCTAAATCATTTCCCTTTCCCCTATTTTACGAGAAACTATATAAAATCCCAAAAAAAAATAATATCCCTACCCCTTGGCACTATAGCCGTATTTCTTAAGTCAGGGAAATAATAGTCCATCTGGGGCTACTATTAACCCTTCCGTGTTCTAAACCGGAGTTAGTTTGACCTCTGGTTAAACTAACAACCATTTCCCTTTAATCCTAACCCCTTAAAAACCCACTTTTCTAAATTCCCCCCCCACCGAATTAAATAATCAATAAAACGGCACGCAGGCCCCGTCCCTAACCTTCCACCGCCTTACCTGTCCCGTCAGCCGTCCGATGGCCATCGCCCCAGATCTATGGTGGGCGGGTCTTTTCCTGCCCCGATGTGCCGAGGGTTAGCGTCCGGGAGATGGACAGTTTTCCCATCGTACTCCCGCCATGCGTCGCCCTCTCGGCTGTGGCGGAGCCCCCTTTGTCGAAACTGCTTCTGCACAAAAGCGGTGCGATACAAACTAGAAACCGCCTCCCCTTTGTGATGTTGGTGCCACGTCTTCCCCTGACATCACCTCCATTCCGCCATTCTTCGGTCACGTTACAGCCACCTCATCCCCTTTCCACTTGCGCCCTGCCACCGTGTCGTTGCCACATCACTGTCCCGTCAGATGCCACAACACCCATCCATACCTGGGACCCGCCGATGACGTCATGCTGACGTCACCCCGTGAAAGCCCCAAATGAGCCAAAATGCCATTTTTGCATAAAAAGCACACAAAACGACCGTTTTATTTCATTTCTATCAATCCATTTGTAAAGCTCTCATTCACTCTCATGACCGTTTTCGCTCCCAAAGCTCGGACTCGACCAGCCAAGCTGCCGCAACCTACAATTCGACTCCATAGCTTGCCATTGTACCATCTCGTCCATCCTTGGCGCCATTGAAACCAGGTATTTGCCCAAATTCACCTGTTTTGCCCCTGTTTCACCGTTTTCTCCATTTCATTTGCATAAAACTCTGCAAATTACCAAACTAAAGACACTAAAGCATCTGAATGCTGCCCAAAATTCTCCAATCTACGCTCTATCTGAAGAATGCTCTATGAACCCGCGCCCACTTACAAATTTCATCGTCAAAATATGGTTTAAAGATTCATATCGCTGGCGGAAAGCTTCATATGGCCGCGCATTACCCCTTGATACCATAATCCTCTGTAAAAAATCCCATATTCAACTCAGAAATCATCCCTGTTTTTTCAGTAGTTTACCCACACAGTCTATCACCTAGTGGAATTATCAAAGAGAGGAAAAGCTTACTGGAATTCTATGAATTGGCCTCTTTTGTGATAAGCTACAGACAGTGAAGACTACTGCCTCAGTTCAAACTCATTTTCCAGCTCCTTTGCAAATACTCAAAAGTGATTGTCCTTAGTCTACTTTCTCACTAACATTCACTCCAAGTGCAAACACAGAAAATTTCAAAATGGCCACTCCATCAGCTCTAGACATCACTCCCATCAATTCACCAATGGCCCTAGCTGACAATGATTATCTTATTCAAGATCTAGTTGGGAACAGGAATCATTTGCATACCTATTGCTAGGTAAGAAACAGTTTTCTTAGCAACTCTGACATGTATGGAATATGGGAGTCTAATTTACCACATTATTTCCTCCCCTCTGTCAATGTTTTCCCAGAGATTATTCACCTGTGTGCTGCAAATTATGAACCAAATCAGAGAGCTGTCAAGTCTCCATCTGGGATCATACTTTTTTATATCACTCTTGACTCCATCAACCAGATGTTAAATTTCAAGCAAACGCAGCTACTGTATCCTTTCTCCATGAAGCACTTGCTGGACAATGCCTCCTCTTTCCTTCATCCCAAGATTGAAAGAATTGCTAAGACATTTATGAAGGCAGATTGCCAACCTAAGGAGCCACCTCCATTCCTATATGACCATTTCAATGAGGTTGGCAAGCTACTAGTAGATATGATATCCTATGTGTTAGGCTTCAGAACAAGTGAACATGTGGATGAGACAGTGTTGTTTCTGTTGTCTTCATTCAGCCAAGGGTAGCCTCCTTCTATCAAGTATAACTATGCCAAGTTCATAGCAAACAAAATTCATGACCATCTCACAAAGCTAAATAGGGAGGGAATCTTCAAATATTCCTCATACATCTACCATTTGTTCTTATATTATCAGTCTGAAAGCTTCCAGTTTCCCATCAAGAAATTGGATTCAAAAGGAGAAAGAAGATCTGTTGTCCTCTGGTCATTAGTATTCCATCAAGTCCAACATTCTCCATACTCATACTGTGAGTTTATTGACCAATTTGTTTATCCAGTCTCCTGCCTCTTAATGAAAGCTCCTCCTCCTAGAATATCTTATGAAATGCAGAAGATATTACAGCTATCCAAGAGCTACAAATTAGGTGATTGGTATCTATATCAGGATCACACTGTCATCAGAATTTATGGCTGTGAGCTTTGTCCTTACAGGCTCCCAAGATATGTACCAATGAGGCTATTTGCCTTGGAATACTACAGGCAGATTATCAATTCAGATCTAACTCATTTTCACAGCACCAAGAAGAAGGCCCGCCTGAAATTTAGGACCGCCTAGGCCCCTTTATCATGAACAGGAAGGAAGGTTGGCAAGATGCTGACCTAATACTGAAGGATCAACTTATGTTGAAGAGAAGTTTTTGGTGGGTCCCTTAAGACCCACTTGGCTTTATTAGTGCCAGAAGAGTCAAATATAGATTGACATCCTATATACACTACAAAATCCCACACATTGAAAATTACGCTAATCAAGACACGTGGGCACAAGGCACTTTAGTTGAAGAATTCACACAGGAGGAAATTATGGAACAAAATGTTAAAGACCTTGAAAAAACTCTTGACTTAGATTCTTGTGAGCAGGTAACATTCAAGTGGCCACAGCAAATTGGAGAGGGCACATCAACTGCTGCAGCTGCACAACACGGCCAAGCACCATCTTCATCGACAACAGGTACAACAAAAGGCAAAGAGCCAATGGATATCGAACGGGTGACTACAGAACTGCCTGCTACTTCAAAGGAGCAGTCCCAAGAACATGCTCCTCCATAGCAAACATAGGCACCCCAAATTCCAGTTTTACAGACTCCTGCCCATGAGGAAAGAGGCAAAAAACGTGACAGAGAAGATTCCACACTTGCCAGTGGATCTACACAGCAGCCTGAACCTAAGAGGCAAAGAGTTGATTCTCCATTTGAGGAGGAAATCAGTGAAGAGATCCTTGAAAGCCCAAGGAGAGACAGAGAGGGAAGCTGACAAACACCTACTAGCTCTTTCCAACAAGAGCTAGATAGGCAGCATGCCATGGAGGTATCTTCCTCCACACAACAAAGAAAAAGATCAGCTAGTGGCAAACCCAGCTTCAAAGAGATCAAAGCTCAAAATGAGCTACTAAGAATACAACTATATGACCATTTCCTAAAAGCAACACCTACCAAACAGGAAAGATTGATGGCAGCATATGATATGAAGGAAGAGAAAATCATTTTTAGCCACTTCAAACCCAAAGTTCAGCAGCCACAGATAGCTGCGGACTATGTCAGGACAAATCTGCAGGTCATGGCCAAAGACATCCACCCCATGGACCAAATTGAGCTACATAAGCAGACTGGTGAGATGGTCTATGCTACTTTAGCAAACAGGGCCACACTGGCTCATGAGTTAAAAGAATCATTAAAGAACACTAACATTTAGTTAGATTTGGAAAGAATGTCCTCCACAGCTAAAGACAATAGAATTAAAACATTGGAGGACATCATTATTGGCCTAGGACATGATCCTAAGGATCCTAAGGGTGTGAGGGCCCACATGAAGAAAAAGGATGATGATATTGCTGCATTGAGAAAGCGATTGAGGTTGCCCCCCATTGAACACCCTCAAACTGCAGAGTTAATACAAGAGAAGGAAACTGAAGATACATTAGATTTGCTGATGAAAATGAATCAAAGAGTAATCCATATGGAGGAAGAATTAGAAAAAGCGGGCCAGAGCAAGTAGGCAGAGACAACCGCCCACCCACCTCCAGCAGTTCCAGCTAATGTTCCTGTTCCTCCTACACAGCGAGTAGCAATCCCAGCAACAACAGAAGCAGCAACTACAACAACATCTGAATCAAGCATGAGCATGGAAGAAATGATGAAAGCTATCAAGGAACTTGAGCTTCAGGCTACAGAGATAAAAGATGCCAAAGAGAAATTGGCCAATCTTGAAGAAAAGTATGACAAGTCTAAAATGACAGTAGCTGAAAAAACCAGGGAAACCAAGGCCTTGAATGACAAAATTAAAGCCTTGGAGAAAGAGCTAGCTTTAGACAAAATCCTAATTGAAATAAAGAAGATTTTGTGGGCCAAGATAAATCAGTCAATCACTGGCCAATGGAGGTCAATTCAAGCCATGTATGAATAGGTGGAGCTAATTGGCAAAGCCCAGTTTGAAACTCAGAGAGCCAAAACAACATTGGGAAACATGCCTGAGCAGGCCAACAAAATGATCAACTTCTTAAATCATCAGACCAGGGAAGAATTGGCAGCATTACAGATTATGAACATAACAGATGCGATACTGATAGCCAAGAAAGTGCTGACTTTAAGAAGTCTTATTCAAACTCTAGAAGCAAGATGTCGGGAAATCCAAAAGGATGTAGATAATTTTGAAATAAAGCTTGCAGCACTACAGACTAGAGGATTGCCCAGCTTATTAACCAACTCTGGAAGGTTATTGACACGTGACCAATATGCAACTAGGCTCAATAATTATGTCATAGATCAGCTAATGTCTTCATCAATTTCTTCGGCACAAGGAGGACCTCCTACAAGATAGACTCTCTATGATAAGATGGAAAACTTATTTTATATGGAGCATGAAGTTAACCACCTGTTTGAGATGCCACCCAAGTATTACAAATATACAGAAGTGGATGAGACACTCATCAAGATTCAAAGACATCAGCTTCCTCCTGAAGATTGGTGGCAAGCAATGCTGGCCATTTTGCCCAGGTGACATCAGTCTTTGGCTCCTTTTTTCAAATTTTCAAATTCCATGTCAGTTACAGGTCAATAGTAAGCACCGGATAAAGCGCAAGAAAGAACAAGCAGAGCGCGTCAAATCAATGACAAAGCAAAGAGCTAGAACAACAAGCCATAGAAGCACGGATTTTGAAGGCACAGCCTCAGCCGACTCAAATGGATGCAAAAAATCAACATTTTCTGACAGAAAAGAACAACTGTTACTTTTGTATTTACTTCGGCATTTACTTCTTGACCAACTACTCCTTAGGAGTTGGTGAAAGAATTTATGAGTTAATAACTCATCCTCTAGATATTTTGTATCTCCTTTTTGTATATATATCCCCTCATAGAATGCATTTGGGGATGGTTGGTTGATAAATTTACTCCATGAGAAACTCGCACTGTATACCTGAAAGTTTTCTTTAATCAAAGACTGCTGAAAAATTTGGAGGAATGACTGTCTGCTATGTTCAAATAGTTGAAGAGTGACTGTGGAATTCTTGTGCTGCTACATGGAACAATAAGTGTTTCTTCGTTCTATTTCATTATATATATGTTTAACCGTTATCGTATCATTGTCTAAATAATAGGAAGAATGAATAGCCTAGAATTTGCTTAATTGCACTCTATGCTCAATTTCTGTTGTTTCTATATGCTTTCCTCTGAATTAGCTATAAATATGAATTCCTTTTGACTCATATTTCCCCTAATTCACACATGTATGACAGTTATCTAGGAATTCTTGACTGCTCCCAGATAGAGCTCATTCACCTTCCCTCTCTTAAGTTGAAAGAGAGATTCTTAATTGCCTCTCATTCCTTAGCCCTCATTCCATTCTTATTCAGCCTAAATGTTTTTTCATGTATAGTTACCCTACTTTATAGTCCCCTTGTACCCAAGAAAGCACATCAATAGCCTTACTTCATGACTCCATTCCTAATGGTTTGAAACTCTTACACTTTGCATGCCAACTTTGCTTGAATAAATCAATCATCCCACCAAAACTTAAACAAAACACAAAGAACTCCATAACTAGCCTAAAATCCCTTAAACAAAACTAAATTCCAAAGAGAGAGCCCTCTCTGAATGCTGGTAGGATAGGACCTGCAGTCCAAAGATTGGTTTGTGGTTACCTCGGCCGTATTCCCTTAGGAGTCAAAGGGAACAACCTGAGTGATAATAGAATACACCTCATCAGGGGTGGAGGCCCTAATACAACTCTCCTCCCGCTCCTTTGCCTCCACCACCTGCTCAACTGTAACCATTACCTCCTGCTCCACCAAGGCAACCCTAAATACCTGCTCAACTGAACCCAAACCCAAATAACAGACAGGCCCAGCGAGTATATAGTGGGGAACCACCATTTCCAAACCCGCACATTAGAGTAGCTCAACCCAATTGCAAAGCTAAGGTACAACACTTCCAAACAACTCCTCTTGAGCTCAATGATATTCACCATAGGTCAGGAAGAGTATTGCAAAAAAGAGATTATAATGAGAGCATTGAAGGACCACATCCAGCAAAAGAAGATTCAAAAGAGGAAATCAAAGGACCATGGGCTGCACTTTATGAACAAAAGACATCAAAATCAGAGATCGAGAGAGCTCCCTCATGGTTACCATCAAATCCTCCATGTATTCAAGAGAAAAATTAGGAAAAAGAGGAAGATGTGAAGGTCATGATAGAAGAAGACATGAAGAATGATCCAGATTAGCAAAAGGACCAAGGACACCACAGCTATATTGAGATATGGTTCCAGACGGTCACTAAGTTGCAACAATACTATCTTCCTCAACTATGCTTGATCCCTTCAAAGTCAAATCATTTGGTCTCTGAAATTTGGGTATCTGTCAAAGCATGCATTTCAAGCCTCCACATCATTTTGTCTCTCATATCAATGTGCACATTGCTCCATTGGAAGTATTCTTATACTTGAAAATAATTTTGTTCTTCAAGTAGGGTAGGGTAGAAAAAAAAAGAAAAAAGAAAAAGGAAAAAAAATGAAAAATAAGAGAAAAAAATAAAAATCTAAGGTGAAAACCTCCTTAGAGGTGCCTCAGATTGGCTCATTGATTGAAAACCTCCATGAGGCAGTCAATGGGCTGGAAAGAAGAGAAAAGAAAAAAAGAATAAGATCCCTGGGTGAAAACCTCCCTTGGAGGCACCCAGGGCAAGCAATTAGGGTGAAAACCTCCTTGAGGCGCCCTAGTTTTTTTCAAAAAAAAAAAAGAGAAAAAGAAAAAAAGAAAAAAGAATTTCCAGTTGTATTGTAGGTCTGCAAGAGAACTTCACAAAGCGGCAGCAGGTGCCAAGAAAGCTTTGAAACCAATAACAGCACCTATCCTACCTTCTCTCACCCTTCTCCATCATTCTTGGCATCCTTTCCACCTCACTATGCTTCTTTTTTGAAAATTGTGTTTTCTACAGGAGGATCTTGAAGAAATTACAGAGAGCTAAAAATGTACCTCAAAGTTTGAGGAACAGGGAAGCTTCATAAAGGGTTTATAAATCCGCCTGCAATCTTCAAACCTCTCTCCCATCAATTCCAAGTCTTGATTACAGCCCAAGCTCATTTTTTCTTACTGTGCAAAAACTACAGAATGCTCTGATACAAAAATACAAAGAGAATTTTTTTTTTTCCATAACATGAAAACCGTTCATCCATTTAAAAAACTATTTCATGGGGAGTTGTATAGGGATGATGGCAACATGCCCAAGCAATTTCAGCCGATTCCAGTGCACGGTTTCCAAGAAATTGACCTCTGTCACCTTCAGCCATTTTCAGTTTTTCTCAAAATTCGTGCATCCATTGACCACAATTTTTCTATGGGAGGTGCATAATGATGATAGAAACATGCTCAAAAAATTTCAGGTCAATCCAGTCTATCGTTTGGGAGCTATGGACAAAACAAGTCGATGTCCTGCAAAAATCTAGCATCAACAGCATGAGGGTGCAATTCTGAAGGTTGAAGCAGACTCCTGCAGCTTAGATCCAACCAAAGGATACATGCAAAAGAAAAATGGCCACACATCAGACGACAAAAAGCATATAGTAGAAGGGATACAGGCATGTAGCAATTGAATATGAGCATGTAGCAGAAAAAAAACCAAGCAGCACACACAATTCAACTTACAGGTAAGTGTCTAAACCAGTTCCTCTATTTGCATCTGTATGACTAGAAACTTGATAGATGAATGAAATGGTTGGATTAAGCCAGAAAGATGGCCAGTTAACTGGACACCCTCAGGTAGTTCGATTGCACTCATCCAAAGATCACACTGCACGTGTGTCTAGTCAACTCATGGAAAAATCTAACAGTCAAGTAGTGGCAGCTGTTTTGGGCTCAAACGCCAATGATGTCAAGTGATTAATAGGCAGAAAACATACAGTTTGATAATAACACTGTAGTGGGGACCAACGGTCTGCATGGGGCCATCTCACCCTCCATCATTGGAAGTCTCCATAAACAGGCATAAGAACTCCTCTTTGAAATACTCTCACCACCTTTATTTCCATTTTATCATCATTGCCGCAGCTACAACAAGCTCTATACCACCTCCATAGCAGCGAACCAGTCGTTCTCTGCCATTTTTCAAAACCCTCCTATTTATCGGGTTCTATAGGAACGAAAAACAAAGTCTATAAGAGCCGGAAGATTTCTACAGGAAGGGCAGAGAACAACTCTATAGAAGGAAAACCCGAGATTTTTTCAAAATTCGAGCTGGAAACGAGGTAGGCTCGAGAAACCTCTTTGCATTTGACTTGTTTGAATAAGGTGGTGAATTAAAAACATGGAATTGGGTTGAAAAAGAAAGTGAAGATTAAAAGTTTTCTTGCATATTTTCCCTGAGTTCTACACAGTACTCTGTTTTCTTCTCTGCATTCGAAATCTGCCTCTTTCTTTCTCAAATTCTACTGTAAGGAAAATAAATGCAACCATAAAAACCAGCCTATGTGAAAAAAATGAATTTACATATCTACCTACTCTCTGAAAAGAACCTGTATTATTTATCCTCTGTTCTGTCAATTTTTTTTATTTTTTATTTTTTCTTTTCAGAGAGTCAAGTTCAGGATAAAAGCAGTTTAAAACAAAGGGAAATATTGCAATTTGATGTTGTAAGGAGAAGTACACGGGAAATTCCTTATTTGGTTTTAGAAAAAGATGAAAAGTTAGCTATCCCTTTGTTTTCAGTTTTGCCTGCTTTCGCACCTGAGCATTTTGTTTAAAAAAAACACTCAACAACACATGGAGGACAAGCTAAAGGAATCAAGAGGAAAGTTGGCTATGGTAAGGCACATAGAGAGCAGTAAAAGAGCCCAGCTACAGGAAGAAAATGAACTGCTGAAAAAGAAGTTACAGCAGCAGGAAATCATAAGGGAGATAGGTTGTCCATCTTGGGAGGGTAGCAACAGCAAGAAGGTCCCCTAACAGACAATGAAGCAATAGAGAAGCAACAGCAAGAGGGAGAGCCACAAGTTGATGTTGAAATGCGAATGAAATTGTTGCAAGAAAAAGAGTCTTAGGCAGCAGATGAAGTGCAGATTTTAAAACAACAGTTACAGGAAAAAGAATCCCAAATGGCCCGCATGTCCAACTAGGCAATAGAAGCCTTGCAATGTAGAAGCAAACCAGCAGCGAAGAGAAGGAGCAGTGGAAGGACATGGACAAGAAGATAGAATTTTATGGCACACATGAGTAGACCACATCAGAAGCTTGGGATGATAGGGAGACCACCAGGGCCATCAATGATGAAGAGATAGATTAGTTGCTCAGAGGATGAGCAACACCTTCAGTAGGGGGTGATGATGAGCCCCATAAATGGGTAATTATATGGGCTCATTTTACCTCTTAATTCAACTTAATCCACCATTGTCATATTTTATTGCATGTTTTTTATCATATTTATGCTAATAGAGTGAATTAGGTTAGCCATTATGCCAAAAGGTCTAATGTGTGCTTTATGCAGATTTTTGGTCAATTTTGAGACAAAATCAAAGGTTTAATGAGCATTTGGCAGCCAAATTCGTGGAAGAACAAGGGAGAGGATTTGTAGGAGAGTGTTCCCTTCATTTATGAGCCCTTACCTCGAATTCTCCATTAGAACTCGGAGCACAAAGGTCGACTTTCTAAGGGGCAGCCGAGCAAGTCAAGTAGGACTGTTGTTATCTTCAGTTCTAGGAAGCCGAGTTCCTTAATTTTAGGAGGATGGTTTGGAGTCTCCATTTGTATAAATAAGAACGCTTAGTGCCTCAGTTTTTTTAGTCAGATTTTAGTTATATGTTAGCCATTTGATAGTCTATTTTCGCACTTTAGTGCAGCCTTGTAATCAGCTCATTTTCGAGCTTCTTCTTGCATACAGTTTGGTGATGTAACTATTATTCTTTTACCAATGAAGATGAATCCAGCTTTGAACTAGTTCTGATCTTTCCTAGGGGGCTGTAGCTCTTGGGGTTGGGCCCAACCCAAGTGCCCAGTACCTCCTTTGTGTAATTTTGTGTATTTTATTGCACTCATAGAATAATTTATGTTATTTAAGTTAAATCTTACTTTGTTACTTACGTTGTTTTTGATGATTAAGATAGTTGTTCTTGCTTCAGGTTGATTTGATAGTTTGGTAACGGAAAAGATCCACAAAAAGGCTACTAAGCAGTTCTTGATCTCCTTTCTCCCTCCTTAGGACCATGAATTGAGGCCAAGGCACTCTTGCTGCCACACAAACACTATTTTTGCTTTCCAATGCAATTGCTAGTGTTAGATTTCGAGTTGGAAAAGTTGATATCAGTTGTGTTTTCATGCTTAGATCTGTTCTTGCTCAATTTCCATAGCTTTCTTGCATAACCTCCTGTCCATCAAGTTTTATTCAACACTTTTCTGGTTTCTAGGTTAGAATTAGGTCAAAAATAAGTAAAACTCTATTTCAATGGTTTTTGCTTGGGTCAGTTTTGAAAAGAAGTGTGCAGAGCACCTGTAAGACACTCCAACCTCTCTTTCCTCCATCATACAACCTGCTCCATTCTCTTTCTCAATATTTCCTTCACTCATTCGCCATACTTTCCCAAACTGCCCTTATTTCTACATTCTCGTGTAAAATTGCTTCCTTCACCTTTGAACAAATCCAACCATCTTCTTCACTCCTGAGCTTCATTAACAAGGTCCTAGACCCCTAAACATCTCTATCCATCCTTCATTTCCACTTTCCCACTTTTTTTCCACCTTCAATCCTCCAAAAACCACTTTCAGCCTCTTCCTATAGATCCTCTGCAGCCTCCTGTAGAAGTTCATGCGAGCGATTTTTCGAAGTCTGATCATAGTGGAAATCTCTAGAAGGGTGTTATGGACTCCTTTGGTCCTCTCCACACCTTCCCAACCTCTTGCAAGTGCCCACTCCATTTCCTTTCGCCAATAAACCTCTTCACAGTCACAAATAGTTAAAACACAAGCATAATAATTCTGCATAAAATTGCTCAAAAATACAAAAAGATGATTTTTCCATATTTTCCTTCAGAACTAGCTTAAACACATGCATTTTACCTTTTCAATAGTCAATGGCATGCATTTCAGTAGTTTACATCTCTTTCCTTGCACAAGTAGGGTTAGTCGGTAAAACTAGGGTTTGCTAGGGTTTGCGTTTTCTTTGAGCTTTCATCTTCTTTCTGCAAGTAGAATGCCCTCTTTTTAGTTAGCTTCCTTCCATCACAGTTAAAAGCTTCTTCTGAGAACTCATAGAAGTTGGCTTGAGCTCCTAGCGAACTTGTGCCAGCTGATCAAGTGACAGCCTGCAATAAGAGCTAGTACTTGTGCATATAGCATGGTTGCTTCCAAGTTTGTTACGAACTACTGGGTTGATAAAAGTAAAGTAGGGAGTCCCAAGAGTTGCAGCATCATTTCTGTAATACTGGAGCTCACTAGATCTATGAACTGGATGCACAGTATGTCAAACCAACTGATCTTTATTAATGATGCCTTCAAAGTTTGATCCAGTACAAACTCAAATCCACCCTGCGCACTCAACTGTAGGGATCCATGCACTCAGTTGCGGACTCTACTAGGCCTCTGTGCACTCAATTGTAGAGACTCTACCTACTACTATGACACAATACACTTCAAATTCCCTTCTATCTTCTAATCATGCCTTCGCATCTATCTATTCCTTGTCAAAACCCCCAAAAAACTATCTTTAGACTTAGAGCCTCGCTCTATTTATACAATTCCATGGTCCACAGATCATGGGTAGGTCGACACACTTTACATTAAATTACAATATTTTAGGGTGGACAACCCTAGACTCTCATGCTCCATGCCCACATTTCGCGGGGTCTTTACATTACATTGACCAAAACTCAGGCTTTAAGTCCCAAAAACTTGCTACGAGGGGATCCGCTACCCAACACTAGGTGTAGGCCAAGGAATGGGGGAATGCTGAGCTCAAATGTAGTATCTCCCATAGCCTTGGTAATGGTGTAAGGACCATATCAGAGTGGTCTGAGTTTTCGATAGGCTCCGGTAAGGCATTCCTTTTACAAATGGAACCAGACTTTGTCGCCCACTTGAAACTTGTGTGGCACCCAATGTTGATCATGTTGTTGCTTATACTTGGCATTTGATTTCTCTAGAATGTCATGGACTTGCTAGCGAATATGTTGGATGTGATCAATGAAGTTGTTTGCCTTATCTATTTTGGACTGAACATAAGCCGAATCTGCGTGAGTAGCTGCAAATGGCATGGCCACATCAATGGGATATAGTGGCTAGAATCCCAAGCCCATTTGAAAAGGGTTGTGGCCAGTAGAGCTGTGGAGAGCCCGATTGTAGCTGTGCTGAACATAAGGGAGGCTCTCATCCCATGTGTGTGGATGCTTTGAGTTGTACATGCATAGAATGTGTATGATCATCCTGTTGACAACCTCTGTTTGGCCATCAGTTTGAGGATGGAAGGCTGTGGACTTAGTGAGTTTGGTGTCCAGCATCGACCAGAGATTGGACCAAAATGTATTGAGGAACCTGTTGTCTTGATTTGAGATGATAGACTATGGGATCCCAAAGTGTATCCACACTCGTTCAAAGAAGAGTTTAGAAGTGGCTTCTACTATGATATTCTTCTTACAGGCTGCCATAATGGCCATCTTCGAGAACTTGTCGACGACCACAAAAACACAGTCATTTCTAAGCTTAGTGGAAGGAAGGCCTGACATGTAATCCATGGAGATGGATTCACAAGGTTGACTAGGGGTAGGTAGCAGAGTATAGAGGCCTTGCTTCTTGATGGCTGGTTTGGAAATGGTGCAGGTAGTGCATGATCTGATGTACTTCCCGACATCCTGTCAAAGATTCGGCCAATAGAAATACTTCAGCAATATTTCCACCATTTTCTTGACCCCAAAATGCCTAGTAACCCGACTATAGTGTGCTTCCCAAATCATCTTGGTACGCTCGCTTGAAGGAACACAAAGGTGACCCAGGTAGCATAACAGGGCATCCTAGAGGAGAAAATCTGGAACATGTTGACCCTCCAAGAGTGTCTAGTATGTGTGGCCGAATTCTGGGTTGCTTTTGTAGAGAAGTGGCCAATCAGAAGTCTCGTGCCCACAAGAGTTGAGCACTGTGGTTAATGCCATGATCGGTGGTCGACTGAGGCAATCTGCAACATTATTGGTGCTGCCCTTCTTATACTTGATATTCAAATGGAACTGTTGCAGGTATGTGGACCACTTCTAATAGTGATCATTCTGCAATTTCCCTTGGGTATTTATGAACTGGAGGGGTCAGTGGTCTGTGTGGATGATCATTTCATTCCCCAAAATGTAATGCTTCCATTGTCGGTAGGTCTGCACAATGGAATGCATCTCTTTGTCATAAGTGGGATACTTCCAGACTGTGTCTGAAAGTGTCTCACTGTGATATGCCACTGGATGCCCATGTTAAGTAAGGGCTACCCCGATAGCATAGTCAGAGGCATCTATCTCGACCTCAAATGGTTGTTGCAAGTCTGGTAATGCGAGCACTAGTTCTGAGTAGAGGTGATCTTTCAACTCTGTGAATGCCTTCTATTGAGATTCAGACCAAAAGAATTTTGCTTTTGCTCCTCCCTTGGTGACTTGACTCAAGGGCCAAGTGATATGAGAAAATCCCAACACGAACCTGCGATAGAAGTTGGTAAGACCTAGAAAGTTGTGGAGCTTTGTCAGAGTGGTTGGAGATGGCTAATCCCGAATGACTTGGATCTTGGCTAGATCCACATGCACCCCCTATTCATCAATAATGTATCCTATATACTGACCTAGATCATTCCAAAAGTGCATTTCTCTAAATTGGCACATAACTTGTGTTGCTACAATGTTTGGAGAACCTGTTGGATGTGGTGGAGGTGCTCTTCCCAACTCTGGCTGAAGATCAGGATGTCATCCAAGTCTACCACTACAAATGAGTTGGTGAATGACTGCAAGATGTCATCCATTAGCCTCATGAAGGTTGCAGGAGGATTCATCAATCCTAAAGGCATAACCAACCATTCGAAAAGGCCCTCCTTGGCTTTGAAGGTAGTCTTATACACATCGAGGGGTTCAATTGGTACCTAGTGATATCCTGACTTCAAATCGATCTTGCTGAAATATTTTTCCCCCTTCAGTTGGTCCAGGAGGTCATCAATCTCTGGGATCGGGTACCTATTTTGGATAGTGATATTGCTTAGCGCTCGATAGTCAATACAGAGTCTCCAAGTCCCATCCTTCTTCTGTACCAACACGATCGGGCTCCCACATGGTGATGAACTCAGATGGATGTGACCTTTCTTCAAAAGCTCCTGAATTTTCCTCTTGATTTCATCATTCTCCAGAATGAAGCACCAATAGATTGGTCCATTGGGCAGTGGCGCACCTGGGGTCAGATCAATGGAGTGCTTGACTTGACAGCCTAGAGGAACCCCTGCGGGGAAGGTGAAGATGTCCTTGTACTCCTCCATGACCTTGTCCATCTGTAGTTGTTGTGAGGAGGGGCCCTGTCTGGAGGTCATGGCCACCGTCTTCTTCTTTCCTTGAGGGTGTATCATCAGGAAAACAAATTTCCTGGTTTTGGAAATGAGCTTACTGCATTGTTTTGTAGTAACCAAAGAGATGGTGGTAGGTGGGTAATACCTCCATTATCCTGTACACCTTATTTCCCAAAGTAACAATAAAAACATGGGGCCTTGATTCATGCACAACATGTCACTTCCACAAGTATGGTTGTCCTAATAATACATCACAAACTTCAAGGGGAGTAGTGTCACACAATACCTCATTTGTGAAGGGCTTGATGTTGTATGGAAGGCGACACTGCTGGCTCACGTGAAGATACCATCCTTGGTGAAGCCACCTTATGGTGTACGGTTGTGGATGTGTTATGGTCGGTAAGCCCAGGTGCTTCACGACCTCTATCGAAATGAGGTTCTTTTGGCTCCCCCTGTCGATAATGAATTGTAGCAGAGATCCCTTTACCCACATCTAGGAGTGGAATAGATGCTCCTCCTCCTCTAGATCTTTGGGTTCCTCCTTCTGGATCTTCATGGTGGCAACAGTGGCGTTGGCCTCTGCATCGATAATCTGCTTCCCTTTATCATTTCCCTTGTTGGTTTCTGACTTAGAGTCAGAACATGCATCTGATTCTAAAACCTTTAGCTCGGCTACCAATGACGGCTTGGCCTGACACTCACTTTTGTTGTGAGTGGAGCTCTTGTGAAACTCAAACCACTTTCCCATGTCCTTTTTTGGCTTCGCGACACTGTTCTTTGCTTGCAGCTTTGGTGGGTTGTCTTGGGTTGCTCTACCTTAGCTTTGTCCTTTGTTCTGTGGTTTGGAGGCACCTTTCCCTTACTGCATATTCACAGATCCAAAGTCTCACTTCTTTTGTTTAAACTTTTGCTCAACCTTGACAGCATATCGGTATGTCATGCCGAGCGAAGAGATGTTCAAGAATTCTATTTCTTCTTGGATGTACTTGTGCAGGCAACCTTGGTTTTTGCGTACCAAATGCTACTTCAAATCCTTGATACCCAACTTTGTGCAAAGGGTATGGAAAATATTGGTAAACGCTGGCACGTCTTGGTCCCTTCCCTGCCGCAGCATGGTTCACTTTATGTATTGATCCTCATAGCTTCCGATAGGGTAGTACTACTCCTTGATGGCATCTCAGAATGAATTCCAAGTGGGTGCGGCTGAAAATAGTGAGCCTGTACTTTCATCCTTCTACTCGCAGTAGGTTTTCCACTAGTCCTTGATGTGCGGGGCTGCTTTGAGAAGAGCGAAAACAATCTTTTCTCGACTGGAAAAATCATGAACAGAAAAATAACCCTCTAGCAGATTTAACCATTTATCGATGGCATCTGCATCTATCTAACCCTCGAATATGGGGATTTCAAAATTAACTTGTACCTTAAATGGTGTGGTGTTTCCAGAGTAGTTGTTGGAAGTCGATGCGTCGCCCCTGGGTAGCCGCTGAAGGATCTGGGCAAAGCTATCCATCATCGCGTTCCTTTGTCACTCGAGGGCTTCTTCGAGTAAGATTTTGATAGGATCTCCTTCCCCCTCAACTTTCTTTTCATCTGCCATGGGAGGCCATCGGGATTTGCGAGGCTGGTCTTGCAAAGGTTCGACCAGTTCAAGCCCTAACTCCTTATATTTTGACCTCATTGGGGACATGCAAGGAAAAATAGAGAAAATGCAGACCGCTATGATACCACTGATCTAGATTTAAACAAGAACATAACAAATTATAGAGATAACCATAAACATGGAGATGCAGCAGAAATAATACTTCATTTCATTACTGTAAAATAGTAAAATATGCTTAGAAACAGAAATGGAAATAAACCAGCTAAGGTGATGCTATCTTATCTCTGAGAAGAGATGTGGTAGCTACATGCCTCTAAACTATGTTACAATGAGGGTTAAAGGCCTATTTATTGTTCAGAAACAATGGAAAACCATCAACATCCAAAAACCTAACCCTAGAAGATGAAACGCCAAACTGTGGGCCTCGTTTGGGTAAATTGGTACATCAACTTCCCAGGGTCGTAATTTTGGCATACGATCTCCGTTTGACACGCACAATATCTTGTTAGAAAGATCTATCTGAGAACTACAACTTTGGGAAGAGAAACATTAGTCAATGGACCCATGTTGCTCCTAGTTTTCCCAAAAAATGTCATTTAGGACCTCAAAATGGCTCTGGAAGTTCAGGACCCAAAAAACTGCTAAAAATAGTAAATTTTGCTACAATTAAGGAAACTGAAAAGATGAAAGGAATAATGGTGGGGGTCCAACTGGACTTGGTGGGTGGCCACCAATATCCACCTAAATCATTACAGCATCAAGAATTCTATGCATAATGCATAGAGCTTGCAGCTTTAAGAATTCCTATACTTATCCGAGTTAGAAGTAGAGATAATGGGAAGGAGAGAGGCAGCGTGCTATGATTCATGAAGAGAAACTTATTAAAGATATAATTTCAATAATCCATGCACGCACTAGCATTAACAATGTCAATACAAATGAATCTATGAGCAACTTACAGGCACTTCCATAACATATTGATACCAGTAAATCTGTGAGGAAGTCTTGAAATATTTCTAACAACAGTAATTACATGAATTCAAATAAGAAACATGAAAAAAATGGGTTTTAATAGAGGGACAACATAATTTAGTACTTGGAGGGGGAATCACCACCATTTTTCTTCATATTCTAGAAAAGCTGTATTGTAAAGCCATACAAACTGAAAATAGCATGTAGTGTTTCTTTACAAATTTTGAACCTTTGTTAAGTCTTGCTTTCCCCTATTTATCTAGAGAGGGGATGTTATACAAAAATATCGTCACCTTGATTATTTGCAGTCAGTATGGGTCTATCACCACCTATACCAACCTCCTAAGCAAGTCTCAGACCTCAGCTCTTCAAAACAAGCTTTGGAAATGAGGGAAAGACATCAAAAAAGCAATGTAACTCTGGTTCCGCACTTTCTCTCACTTTTGCCTGCGGGCCCGCACCTTTTGTTCAGAGTACCTGTGTACTTATACACTCTGTATGTAAAGGGGAGGGTGCGTACCCCTGTGAAAGTCAAAAGGCGCAATTTTTATCTTAAAAAACTCACTTTGGGTTAATTCTAGATGTTTCTAGGAGGAATTTTGACGTGGATTGTTCGCTCCAAAGTGGTTCATGCATCCCAAAAGAGAAGGAGCTAATCCCTTGTTAGGAGGAGCTATCCCTTTGAAGGAGGATTCTATCCCTTTGAAGGAGGACCTAGTAACTCCCTCCATTGCACTATAAATTGAGGCATTGGGTTAGTGGCTAGACAGGTTAGAAGCTGAACATTTTTTAGGGTAAATGCTGGTGAAATCAAGACTTCCTATTTGAGCTTAAGAGGAGAGATCACATACCTTTTTGGCTTCATTGGGAGTGAGTGAAGCTTGTCAAAGTAGAGGAGACTTCTTGTTGGACCCTGGAAGG
Source organism: Pinus taeda (assembly GCA_000404065.3). Classification (NCBI taxonomy): domain Eukaryota; kingdom Viridiplantae; phylum Streptophyta; class Pinopsida; order Pinales; family Pinaceae; genus Pinus; species Pinus taeda. The sequence continues at coordinate 78,577 of APFE030005696.1, forward strand.
AGCTTGTACAGCGTCAAGGCAAAGGTTGCAAGGTTCTTTTCTTTTGAATTAATACAATCAAGCTCATTTTTCTCAACAAGTATCTTATGGTATTTGTTTCATGGACTCCTTGACTTTCATGTTAAATATGTTTTATAATATTGGATATTCAGATGCTATTTAATTGTTTGCCTTGTTTGTGCTTGCAGGTTTGCGACGAAGGAACTTACTTGGATCAAAGGAGCAAAGGCATCTCCGAACTTGTGTTCGACATGAGGTAGGCCCTTAAACACATTGTTTATTACTATTTATAAAGCGCATTTAGAGAAAGATAGTGTCTGGTTCGTTTGTTTGTCATTAGGTCTTCATTAGATTCTAGGAAGGTCTATCTTGTCCGCAAGATCGACTGATTCCGCGTGACAAAATGGTGACTCCACTGGGGGCTTGATTGTTTTCCTCATTTTTCTTTGACTTGAGAAACTTGTTTTTTGGTTTCTGTTTTTGGCTTGTTGTGTGTGGCTTTGGGTAGACTTAGTTGATTTAGCTTTGTTTTTTATTTTTCATTACTTTAGTTGAAGTCCACAGCCTGCGCTTATATCACAGTGCGTACCTATACGCACTTTGTTTTTGTGCACATAGCGTACCCGCACCTGGGTGAGCTCTGCACCTGCGTACCCTGCTAAATTTTTGAAAATTTTGACTTTTTCTCTTTTAGTTAACTTTATTTTGTTTTTCTAGTAATTGTCCTCTGCTCATACCTGCGTGTGACTGGTTGAAAGATTTCCTTGGTTTGTTTCATTAGCATTAGGGTTTTAGGTGAAATTCCTAGAAGTTTTGCTTGTTGGGTTTGTTTTTCGATTTGGTTGTGTAGTGGCTCTGAGCTTAGAGGCTGTAGGGACTTTAAATCACCTTAGTGTCTACCAGTCTTCTTGAGAATCTGACCATGTTTGAAATCTCCCCTTGTTGAGAAATCCTCTTTGATATTTCTCGTTACAAAACTTCGATAGACTTGTGATTTAAAGTTTGGATTTTCATTTTTAAAAAAAAGAATGCAAAGTTGGTTGTTCTTGACTTTTTTGTGATTCTGAACAAATTACTCCTTGGTTTGCTTGTGACCAAGTAAAACATCCTCAAAAACACTTTTGTGAGCTTTTTACTTCAAATAGGGTTTTTTTAGTTTATAGATCTTAAGTTTGCTTCATTAAATAGTTTTCTCAAAGATTGCTTTAGTTATAGTTTTTAATGTTTATTAAAAGAAAATGAAAGGTCTCTTTTGAAAAAACTTGTTCTTAGTAGCATTTGAGTTTTCAAATGAAAAGAGAACTTGTGAAAATAATTAGTTGTCTCGTTTTTGAGTGCATTGAAACGAATACTCTTCTTTTGATTTGATCGTTAAAGAAAGATTTGTGTTTTCAAAAGTTTTTGCATCCTCCAACTCTTTCTTAACTAGAACTTCATTGAAGAGAAAAGATTAGTTAGTCATCTTAAGTGCATCTTTATAGTGATTTTGTGTAGAGTCTTTACACCATAAGTTTCATCTCCATCACCTTTTGACTGAATTAAAACCACTAAAAATCACGCTTAATATAAAATCAATCTAAAAAAATTTTTGTTTATAGGGCTCTTATACACCAATATAGCTTAGGCTAGTATCTTGGAGTAGGGAGTAATTAACTCTCCAAGATAAGTAAAACAAACAAGTAGCTTTATCTTGCGGTAGGAGAAATCCAATTGTTGCATTTATATTCTGGGAAAGCTCCTCTGAAAGGAGAAGCACGAGCTCGTGTCCGAACCAGTGAGGGGATCAATCCTCCCTCGTTGGGAACGACGCCAGACACGCACGTATTACAAACTGTAAACCTCAAATTGAGGAGCCAGGGGATCACTTATCGGTAAACCTTGGATTGACCATTGTCAAGGAGCCGGTAAGGGGATTGAGCTTGTTACTCTGCCCTTGCGTGCTGTCGGAGTGTAGACTATTCCCCCATGTGTATTTGTTGCTGTTGGTGACCTTAGTGACCATTATCTTAGGATTCTACCCAAGTTGAAGGTGGAGGGAAGATCCCACTATACCTGGAGCAGACGTCGGCTAGACTCACTTGGATTTTCTGGGGGGTTCACTTCACTCGAGACGATTAAAGTGGAGGAACTTGGTCCAGTCTATTCATTAAGCAGATTGTCGGGGTAACTGTTCCACCCGCTATTTCTGTACTAAATCCTACGAGGTTGGATTTCATCACCAACTAGTGTTTTTGGTCCAGAAGCTTACTGTTTGTGTTTGGTTTGATGCCCTAGATTCTTTAGGCGTATGTTTCAAAATTGATTGGTTCTTTACCGACTTTAGGTGGTTTTCTTGAGATTTTATTTTGTTTTCGTGTGTAGTAGTTAAAAGTTTTTAGCTGTGGCTGAATCACCGAGATGCTCCCGTAGACTTTGGGGTGAGTCTCCTGAAGTTGTTACCGTGGCTGATTTATTGAGGCGATCCCATAGATTGCGGGGTGAACCTCCTGAAGAGGTCCCATCTCATTACGAAGGTTTGAAAATCCTTGTAACTACTCCTGGCGGTAGTAGAGTAAGTCCACCTGAAGGAGAGTCTTCGTTGGTAGTCCACCCAGATTACCAAAATCTAGCAACCGGTTACGATCCGGAAGCTGTTGGGATTTCCGAGCTTACTGGTAGTGTTGGATCTGCCAGTGATATAGGTGAAGAACCTCAAATATCCGAACCTTTTACTCCATCTTCTAGTGTTCTTGGTTCACCTAAGGTAGAAAGAGTTATCACCGAAAGTATTCCTTATGGTTTGATTGCTATTGAAGAGCTTGCTCCAGAAGAAGATCTAGGCGCTTCTTATTCTGAAGAAGATCTACCTTCTCTCGATCTAAGAGAGCGCGAGTCTATATTTTACAGTCCTCCTCGAAGTACCACTTGGTATCTTTCGTTAACCAATTTTTTGGACAACTCAGTCAGTTTTTCTCCACCTCGTTTTCCTTTTCCACCTAGAGGTTTTTCTACTCCTATATATATGTCTAGTTCGTCATCTCTGGAAGCCTATTTATACGGCGGTCCGTCTGTTCCTATTGGGTATTAGTCCATTTCTGGTACTTTTTCAAGAGCATCTCCTCGTCCCTTCGAACAGAAGTTATTATCTGGAAGTAGTGGTAATAGTCAGTTGAGTGCAGAAGAAATTATGATGATGTCATGTCAACCTCAAGGCAGTCAGTTACCGCCTGGGGGGCAACCTCAAGGTACTCCATATGCGCCTAGGGGGCAACCTCAGGGTACTCCATATCTGCCTGGGGGGCAACCTCAGGGTACTCAATTTGCACCTGGGGGACAACCTCAAGGACAGTATATCCCCACGGGACAATACATTCCTCAAGGTCAACCCCAGGCCCAATATGTGCCCCAGGGTCAACCCCAGTATTCTTATGTACCCCAAGGTCAACCTTCATATCAGTATGCACCCCAAAATCAATATCCGTACGTACCTCAAGGTCAACCCCAGTATCAATACGTGCCTCAGGGTTATCAACCCTAAGGTCAGTACCCACCTCAAGGTTACCAACCACCTTCTGGTCAACCGTATTATCAATCTTACCCTCAACTCGGTTATGGTCATCAGTATCCTCAAGGTCAATACCCCGGAACGAATTTGGTGTGGGATCCATCTTAAAATCAGCAGGTCTTGCAACCGAATGTGCAGTCATCATCCCAACATGGACAGGCCGCTGGTCCATCTCAGCAACCCGTCTAGTCTACGGCTCAAACTTTTGCACCTTCTGTAGTTTCTCAGGCTGGGCCTAGTACACCTCGTACTCTGCCTCAAACATCTGCTACAACTACTGCAACATCTTCTCGATCTACCCCACCTTCTTCTAGAGTATCAGCAGCTCCGGTTTCTACTGTTCCTACATCTGCTCCTCAGACCTCTTTACCTCAGTCTGGATCTACGGTCCAGACTTCGGTCCAGATGCCTGTAGGAAGTACGATTGTTACTTCTCAACCTCAATTTGTTCAACCTTCGTACCAGGGACAGTACCAACCCCAATATGGTCCTGCTGCGCAATAACCAACCTATCAGTATCAACCGTACCCTGGGTATACATATCAACAACCTTTGCAACCCCAGTATGGTCCGGTTAATCCTAGTTTTCCAGGAGGACAAAATATCCTAATGCGAGTCCCATTCCAAGTTATCCTGGATATCCTCCTCCTAGGGCTGGTTTGCAGACCCCAAGTTTCAGAAACCCTAATCGTTAGTTACCATTCATTGCAACTTTGGATTTACCTAACTTGACGCGCCTTACGAACGATCCAATCAATTATCTTTCGTATTGGCTGCCAATGCCGCATAAGTTGCCCAATGACATTCCAAAGTTCGAAGGTAAGCCTGGAGAGGATCCGTCTAATCATGTGATGACTTATCACCTTTGGTGTGCATCCAACTCCATTTCTGATGATTCTATTCATTTACGTTTGTTTCAACGCGCTCTAGTTGGTCTTGCGGCCAAATGGTATATCGAACTACCGCGAGCCACTTTTTATGATTTTAGTCAGTTAGCTACCTCGTTTTTAACTCATTTTCAATTGCCAGTCAGATATGACAATGGCACGGAGCTATTAACTTCGTTAAAGCAGTCGACGTCAACTCACATCTCAGATCATATCCATGAATGGAGATGTCGACGACGTTTAGTGAAGGTTTATATCCCGGATTAAATCTTAGCTAAGTGGTTTGTAAAATCCTTGTTTCCTAAGATCACTGAAGATGTAGCTAAAGCCAGAGTAGTTACTGAAGAGCAAGTCATTTCTCAAGCGCAGTACCTTGACTTAGTTTACACTCAGTCGGGTACGTTACAGGAGAAGATCCCCAACCTACCTAGTCAAAATAAAATTGCTGCTGCTCCTTCGGGGTCTCATGCCACTGATGGTATGATTGGCATGGTGAATACTAAAAGTAAGAAGAAATCTTCTAAGAATTCTTCTCCTATAATAACCTTGCCAGATTCCCCGACAGGAGAATCTTCCCCGGAACTTTCTGCCAATATTCACGTTGTAGAATCTTCTACAGCCAAACCTAAAAATGGTGGTAAGAAGAAAGGGAAGAAGAAGAAGGATAAAGAGAAAAATCCAAAAGAGAAACCTGAAAAAGCGGAACCCTCTAAAGAAAAGCGCAAACCTCGTTATCCGTGTCTCATTTGCGATGAAGACCATTATACGAGAGACTGCCCTCATCAGGCGGAGGTTTCAAAAATCGTCAAAGGTTCCCAAACTCCTGCTGTCTTGAAGGATCCTTTTCCCACTCAAGATAGCAAGATGATCGGTTCATCCTCTAGTGCCAACGAAGAACCCATCTTGATGATGTCTCATGTAAGGATTACGACTCGATCGCAAGATTATGGTAGTAAAAGTCTTGTTGATGGAAAAGAAGTAGAATCTTCTCAGTCCATTCCATCAACCTCAACTCCCGGTTCCAATCCACTATAGATCGAGAAACCTAACCCAGACTTAGTAATCAAACCGCCCACTAACGGTGTACTTCGGAGATCTGCTTTCAATCCACATGCGAGAGCAGCTCAGAATTACAACATTGTTGAGGATTTAGTTGTTTCACCCTCAGCAATGTCGGCTTTGGAAGTGCTG
>APFE030005697.1:0-15862 GCA_000404065.3 Pinus taeda
GTTCTCTACATGTTCTTGTAAGTTTGTTTATGTATACTACATCTCTCTTTTGCTTCTATTTGGACAGATGAAGTGGTAAAGTTTGAATACATGCTTTGACATGCTCAGCTTTTTAGTTTGTTCAAAATTTATGTTTTCTGCTATCTAGAGAGGATTCAAATGGTTGTTTGCCCTCTTTAGCTCCTTCTTTATCATCCCTGATCATCCATCTCAGATTAAGGCATCAGCGCTCACTCCTACCTTGCCCCAAAGATCCCCCTGCAAAAACTGTGCTCAATCCCCGCACCCTGAATTGCACTCCCTCCAATTGCCACCAAAAAACCAAAAATCTTTAAATCAACCCCCCTTATCAATTTACTAGCCTAATATCTTTGATCCTAATTGGTCAGCTTATCATATTGAAAGATCTACCGAAATCTGACCCGAGAGAGCCTTCTCATACCTCGTAGGGCTAGCTACGAGGTGAAATGGTTTGATGTAGCCTTGAGAGTTTGTCTATCTCAGCCTAGGTGAATTCCAAGCGCTAACAGTAGGTAAAGGGAGCAAGGCCAAGGGCAGAAAGAGGCAAGGCAAGGCCGAGTCTAGTCAGAAGGGCAAGAAGAAGAAGAAAGATCTGAGCAAGATCAAATGCTTCTCTTGCCACCAGTTTGGATGCTATACCACTAAGTGTCATAATCAGAAGACGAGGTCTAATAAGGATCATGTGGCAGCATCAACCGAGGTAGATGATTTTACTTCTCAGTTCGAGAAGAATTTCTCATTGATAGCTTGCATGGCAAGCTCAGTGGGTAGCAATGTGTGGTACATTGATTCTAAAACATCCTTTCACATGACCGAGAACAAGGAATGTTTTAGCCAGTTGAAGTAGAAGGACATGCAGTTTCACTTTGAGCTAGGAGATGATGGTAGGTACTTGACCAAGGGCGTGGGTACTGCTAGTTTTGAAAGGGAGTCTCGTAACCCTCTCCATCTCAAAGATGTCCTCTATGTTCTAGGCCTTAAAAAAGAACATTGTTTTCATTTCCATCGTAGAGGACAAGGGTGATGGTGCCATTTTTAGCAAAGGAAAGGCCTAACTCAAGAACTTAGAATCTGGAACCATGAAGCAGATTGGTATGAGGGTGAAGAACTTTTACAATTTGTAGGTTGAGATAGACATAGTATTGAAATTTCTAAGTCTATCCGTTAGAAGTTTTATCTGTATTCTTTTGGTTTATTTCTCTTACTTGTTAATTTCGAACAAGTTATTTAAACATATAAAGTTTAAACATCGAAATAAACACAATACAGTCTCAAACATCTACTTATCAACAACAGAAAGAAATAGCAAACACACAAGTGACACTGTTATTTTTCGACAACTCGTCCCTGGAAAAACCCAATGCGGGAAAACTGGTGCAACAATTATGAGGGTTTATTTTATTATGCAGTGTGGGTCTCCTGACAGAGAAAAATAACCGACAATAATACCTCTTTATTCAGATGCATATATTCAGAAAATCTGCCCCACGAAACCCTCTCCAGCACAACTGAAGCACTGCATCAGCCCTCTTGGCCTCTACGTTAGCCCTCTGAGGCACTGCGCAGCCTCTACGGCCTTCTGCGTTACTCCTGCTGCCCTCTGCTTGGATGACGCAGGCCCTTCTAGCTCTGCGTTGTCTCTGTTGGGCTCTGTGTCCTACTCTAGCTTCTGCGTCTGCCTCTGCGCTGGTCTATCGGCACTATCTTTGCCTTTCTGTCTAGTACTCACTGCCCCTCACTAGAAACTGATCACTGATTTGACTTTACTTAGCAAACCCCGCTCTAGTAAATCAAATGAATGATCACTTTGGTGTGTTCTCCAATTGAACCTCAAGCCTCCTCTTATACTTTTCCTGTTGTTCCTTCAGCGGCCGAGATTACATCTCTAATCAATGGCTAAGATTAGATTTTGCTTGATCCATGTCTTTTGGAACCTTCTAACCCAGTTTTATATTAATACCCATTAATATTTCATTTTTCCTAAGTTTAGACTTAGGAACTCCATTAAAATTATTAATTATTTTAATACCTCCTAAACCAGGAAGAATCTGCCCAAACCATTTATGGGTCTTGGAGATCTCATGTGCTTTAGCCTCTCCACCAATTTTCATGGCTAGAGCACATCCGATGCTACCCCAAATCAACACTCCCTCTTAGAGAGGATTGTGCTCTAGTAATACTCCACATTGAGCATCACTCTGATTATATGGCACTGGTATGTGCGCTGATGCTAGGCCTCCCTGCCCAACATTCTTTGCACTACTGCATCCTGTACGACAACTCCCTCTACATCTGTGTTGCTGCTGGTCCTTTTTCCCAACACTGCATCTGCACTGCAAACCCCTCTCACCATGCTGCATTGTGCTATCGCTCACTGCTACTGCACTGCAACTCAGCTACGGAGAAGTAAGTAACTGATCCACCCAACTATTGACATCCTTGTGAGGTTAGAAACACTCCCGATGCCGAAGCTCTCTCTGCCACTATCAAGTGCTCCCTTTACAGCCTCTACATTGTTGCAACAACTCCCTGCCTCTCACACCGCTGCAAACTTGTCCGTGCCCATCCTGCACTGTTTTAACCTCCTCTGTGCCTCTCGCACTGCTGCAGCCTGCTAGCTCTGCGCTGCCCGAGACTCTTACACTGTAGCACTCTCTGCCACTTCATCCGCATCTGTTTCTACCGACATCCGCTAGTCCTGCTACTCTCTCTTTGGGACTCCTGTAGCAAGGTATAATCCAATAGGTTGGGTACCTCAAGGATCTTGTCGCTCATTGCCTGTAGTCTTCTTGACTAAAGCTCAATGTCTCCCCATCTCTTCTCTAGAGGTACATGAGCACTCATGGCACAATCATCATCCTCCTCTACCTCCTTTTTCACCTTCGCTGGCGTTGCCTTACAGTCAGATTCTTTTCCCTTGTTCTTCTTCCTTGGACACTGGTTCGCATAATGACCCAGTTCCCCACAGTTGAAGCACTTAACCTTGGAGAGGTCCTTTTTCTTCCTCTTCTCTTGCTTCCCCGTAGATGCCAGAGCTGCATCCTCTTCCTCTTCCTTCTTGATTCGGACTCCTTTGTTGCTACTTCCCGTCTTGGACAACTGTCTGATCTCTTCTTGACGAAGAGCCGCCCATAATTCTTCCCAATCTGGAAGAGTTGCCCTGCCCAGAATGCTTTGGACGAATGTCTCCCACTCCTCGGAGACTGCGTTTAGAGCGATCCTCACTATTAGCTCATGATTCGGTGTGGCCCCTATGGAAGTCAGTTGGTCCTGGATCTCCTTCAACTGACCGAGGAAGTGATCTATTTGCTCCCCCTTCTGCATCTGGTATGACCACAACTGATTCTCAAGTAACATCTTCCTCTGCATGGAATTATGCTGGTACAATGTCTTCAAGGCATCCCACATTTCCTTTGCCGTCTCCTTCTCGGTAATATGTTGGACCACATGATCCTTGACCCCATCAAGGATGATATGTTTCGCCTTGGCCATTGCCTCCTCGTACTTCTCATTATCAGCCGGGTCAATCGAGATAGCCACTGTTCTCAAGGCGAAGGCCTTGATGCGATGTCTATCTAGAATGGACAGGTTCCTAGCCTTCCAGACCACAATGTTGGCCTCGTCATCCAGCTTGTCCTGATCTCTTAGCCCATTCATGGCCATATCTCTGCTCTTCTTGTCGACTCCTCCGAGTCTCTCTACTTCCTTCTGGAAGTTCTCTCTTTGACCCCTTCTGAGTCTCTCTACTTCCCGCCTGGAATTTCTCTGTTAGACTCCCTCTGAGTTTCAATTTCCCTTCTGGAAATCCTCCTGCCAATTGTCAAGTCGCACCTCTTCGATCTTTTGTGCACCTGCAACACTGATTCGGATTCCTTGGCTAGAAACTCGCCTCAGTAGTGACTCCCTCTACCTTGGTTTTTCCCCGTTAGGTACCGTTCTCCCACAACATCCCACCAGCTTTACTCCTCGCGAACTGCCCACAGCTTCCTATGCCCCGACAACTGAAGGACAAAGCCTCTAGGCTTTTGCGCAATCCCGACATTGGCTAAAATGCTCCCTTAGCCAACTGCGTCAACCCTCCTGGTCTTTGCGTGAGCCTTTTTCTGCCCTCCTCAGCCTTTGCGCTGGCCTCTCTCTAGCCCGGATTGATGACACAGTCCCTTTGCGTCAACCCTTCTTCTATCGCTTTCTGCAAGGAACAACTTTTGTCACTTGGGACAATTGTTTCTGCTGCAAATGCTCTGCTTCAGCTCTCCTGTGATCTGCAACCACCCTCTGATACCATGTTGAAATTTCTAAGTCTATCCGTTAGAAATTTTATCTGTATTCTTTTGGTTTATTTCTCCTACTTGTTAATTACGAACAATTTATTTAAACATATAAACATCGAAATAAACACAATACAATCTCAACCATCTATAGATCAACAGCTGCAAGAAATAGCAAACACACAAGTGTGACCGTTATTTTTGGACAACTTGTCCCCAGAAAAACCCAATGTGGGAAAACTGGTGCAGCAATTCTGAGGGTTTATTTTATTATGTAGTCTATCCTTGAGTATAACTAGGTTCCAAACTGGCTCACCCGACAGAGAAAAATAACAGATAGTAGTACCTCTCTATTCGGAAGCATATATTCATAAAATCTGCCCCACGAAACCATCTCCAGCACAACTGAAGCACTACGTCAGCCCTCCTGGCCTCTACGTCAGCCCCCTGAGGCACTGTGCAACCTCTACGACCTTTTGCGTCACTCCTGTTGCCCTCGGTGTGGATGACGCAGGCCCTTCTGGCTCTGCGCTGTCTCTCTTGTGCTCTGCATGGCCTACTCTAGCTTCTGCGTCTGCCTCTGCGGTGGTCTCTTTGCACTATCTTTGCCTCTCTGTCCAGTACTCACTGCCCCTCACTGCAATCTGATCACTGGTTCGACTTTACTTAGCAAACCCCGCTTTAGTAAATCGAATGACTAATCACTCTAGTGTGTTCTCCAGTTGGCCCTCAAGCCTCCTTTTATACTTTTCTTGTTGGTCCTTCAACGACCGAGATTACATATCTCTAATCAACGACTAAGATTAGATTTGGCTTGATCCATGTCCTTTAGAACCTTCTAACCCAGTTTTATATTAATGCTGATTAATATTTTATTTTTCTTAAGTTTAGATTTAGGAACTCCATTAAAAATATTAATTATTTTAATATTTCCTTAACCGGGTAGAATCTTCCCAAACCATTTCTGGGTCTTGGACATCTCATGTGCTTTAGCCTTCCACCAATTTTCATGGCTAGAGCACATCCGATGCTACCCCAAATCAACATGTAGCCTTGAGTAGCAAGGTAGGGTGAGCATGGCAAAGACGCAGGGGAGCTTTGGCACAGATGCATGGGGCATTTGCATCATGGGGTGTTGAAGATCCTTCAACAGATAGCCACAAGGCTACCACAATGCAATATTTACTAGCATGAAGTGTGCAAGGGCTGCACACTTGGCAAGTTTCCAAGTCATCTTTTTAGGGCCGAGATAGTAGAGCCAAAGGGACTTTGGAGCTAGTCGATTCAGACATATGTCAACCCTTCTCTTCTCCATCCCTCACGAGACACAGATACTCTGTCACCTTCATAGATGACTATTGTCTGAAAACATGGATCTTCTTTATGAAGGAGGAGGAGGTCTTCTCCAAGTTCATGGAGTTTAAGGCCTTGGTAGAAACCTAGATTGGGAAGAAGATCAAAGCATTGACGAGTGACAATGGTAGGGAATATATCTACAATGCTTTTAGGGGCGTGTGTGCCAAGGAGGGCATTATGAGAGAGCTTACAACACCTCATAACCCTCAGCAGAATGGGGTGGCTGAGAGGAAGAACCGCAACATAGTTGGAGCGGCCAGGGCCATGTTGCATGACGAAGTGTTTCCCATTTTCTTGTGGGTAGACGCATGCAACACTGCAATGTTTTTGTAGAACAAGAGTCCACACAAGGTGCTTGGACGAGTTACACTAGAGGAGGCTTTTACAGGGAAGAAGCCTGGAAAGGTATTGCTCAAGCCTTGTGGCTCTAACTCCAGTTCAAGAGTAGTCCTTGGAGTTAGGGAGAATGGTTTGTTTAGGCTGAAGAGCAAGTTTATTGACCAAGGGAAGAACATTTTTGAGACTCAAGGTCAAAGGGAGTTTGCAGGTTTAGAGGGAGAATCCGCAACCTGAGCAGAGTGCATTGTCAAGGGGAAGAAAGGAGACAACTGACAATGAGGAACTTTGGAATGGCCTAAAGGCCTATGAGGAGAAGAAGAAGCATGAGGCTTCTTGTGGTAGGGACACATGCAAGAAGAGTGTTGTTCATTCAACAAGTTATGCTTCTGTGATGGATAACGAAACATACAATGATTGTTGGAGAGTAGCCATGAAGGATGATTGTTCGCCAGTTTGGAAAGATGAGATAATTTTTAGGAATAGAAGTACCCCTTGCTAAGAGGGTGTGTTGAAAGTGGTGTAGCATGGGAGGTACTCCCACCAGTCCTGGGTGCTTGACTTGTGGGGAGAAAACTCACAAACTGACTTGTTTGTGGGCAAAGTACCCAAGCCTGGGGGTTTTGAACCCAAATCTGTGGGCTTAGAACCCAAAGTTAATAAATTTAATATTCAAATTGTTGTTGAGGAGCTATATATTGGAGACCCATGGAGAGGTCAAGGCACAAGTGCAAAAAAATTCATTTGTGTAAGAGCAAGCCCTGGAAGAGAGCCACAACTACTCAAGGGAAGGATGGATAGCACTGTTGGAGGAGACACATTAAATAGGTCTGTTTTATGTTGTTGATCAGGTCTGTTTGGTGATTTGAAGTAGCTAAAGTCTGGTCACAGTCAAGCAGAAGACCCGGCTGAGGGTCTGTGACTATAGAAGGGTGTTGGCAGCAGTTAAACAGGTCAGGCTGCAGAGGTGGCCACAAGCTGGCCTAGTCTTAGGAGCAGGGCCAAGAGGCCTCAGGAATTAGGACAAACAATTTGAGAACTGTTTGAGGCTGACTGAGGATCATTTGTAGTAGTGGGAAGGCTGGCAGAGCTGAGAAAAAGGTGTTGTTGCAAACTGAAGTAGACAATAAGGGTTACAGTGAAGTCTGGTGGGCAAAGGAGAGCCTAACAACAATGTGTTTGATGCTGGCATTATACAGTGCTGAGTGGACTAAAGGAAGTGTCCTTGTGTGAGTAGCAATTGACGAAGGTCAAGGGGAGCTAATCTCTGTGTGAATTTGGAGGCAAAGAACAACTAGGTAACAATGGACAAAGGACTGAAAGGGCTGCTTGTGAAGGATTACATCAAGAAGTAAGTTGAGCTATTTGTCTCTTTTTTTTTTTGGCAGTTGAGGGTCTGAATCAGTGACACATGAATCTCCAATCACTCGCGATTAATCACGAGTCAAACTCTGCTCTTCTCTCAAACGATCCGATTCAACTCTGGGCGAGTCAAACTTGCGTTGACTGAGTTTGACTTGTGGTCAACCCGAGTTTGACTTGGGACTCACTGATTAATTGTGATTTAGGTGACTAAGGCGATTTTCAACCGTCAACTCGGCGAGCATGGGTTTTAACTTTTAGGGATCCCGCATTTTTCGTTGTGTGGTTTAGTTACGTTAAAAATTAAACGTTGGTTTGTAACTTACTTCTCACTTCTCAGGCCCGCAACTCATACATCAAGAAGGTAAGAGAGTTGTAGTGTAATAGAGGCATAGTGTGCAGTGTGCTTCAGTGCAGCTTCAACGTGTGCTATGTCAGAGATTTCAGTAGCAAACCATTATTGTATCATTTCAGCAGCAATCAAGAGATTTAGTTACTGCGTTTTTACTGATCCATATGCAGTATTTTATAAATTTTTAGAAGCAAATGCTTCTGGTTCTATGTAGTCACTGGTAAGGAATTAGGACTTATTACTTTGGATCATGTTTGGACTCATAACATATATGAGACAGAGATACTTATTCATTCATGATATTTGGGACATCTATTGATATTATGCATTGTTTGGAATCTGGACATGGCTTTGTTGAATATCAATGAACAATGTTTTTTTTTTTAATTCAATATGTATATATCTTTATTTATTGAATTCACCGATTTTTTCCTGATTTTCGCCCGATCCGATTAAAACTCTTCGCTCTTTTGCCTTGCCGATTTATTGCCGATTCCGAGTCTGGTAACATTGGTCTGAATGATTATACGTCAAGCCCTAGTTGTATTTTATTGTACTATAGCATTTGTATCACGGTTTTCTGAAGGGCCATGATCCCTAGTATGGGAGCCCTAAGATTTTCTTGTTGGACTGATAAGAAAATTTTTGGGCCATATATATCGTGTCCTTTATTGATTTCTCTGCTGTTAAATTCCACTATGCAAAGTTGTTCATGGTTGAGCACTGCTAGTGTGCTTATGTGCTAGTGTAGTCATAGACCATGTTGGAAATTCATATGCAAGCTAGAATTTCTAAGCATGATAATTACTTGTGACTGATATACATTCCTTTTCTTAGTATTTACTTCGTTTAGCTATGTCGTCAAGCAATTATACATTAAGAAAATATAGAGATAATAACGCACAAGAGACTAGAGACAAGATAAGTTAGGCCAGAGGCCAGGCCAAAACCCACAAGGGGAAAACCCGTGAGTCCTTTCCTTATAGCTTCTTTGTCAACCAGAGAAATCCAAGTCAAAAATAACCAATGACCTAAGTGCCAAGTCAACCCTCTAAACTCTGACATGTTTTATCCACAAGTTCATCAACCAATCCGCTTATACATGCTTGCTTCATCACAGAGATATATATGCCATCGAAAGATTATCATGTGGAAATGTATCACAAAAACTTGTGTTATCTTTACTGAAACTCACATCATATATATCATAGAAACTTTGCATCACACACACACATATATAAATATCACCATAAATTTGCATCACAGAGATGCATGTCATGTCACAAAAATTTGCATCACAGGTAGCTCTGAAACTCACATCATTACAAAAGACTGTCTTCTGAAATTTGCATCATTATGTAGTCTTGAAATCATAGGAGAATGTCCTTCTAACTTTTGTACTGCTCCATAAATGCAGCCTTAATCCTTTGTATTAACTCCAAAGAGAAGAATGTATGATCTGAATTTCTATTTTGGAAGAGGATGGATGTTTTATATATAGCCTTCTGTTACAAATATAATTTATATAAAAATAGAATAAATATAAATGAAAGAATAGTAAATCATAATTGTAGTTAATTAATGATTAATTAGTGAAGAGGCATGTCCCTAAGGGCATGGCCATTCATGAATAGGCACCTGCATAGGTATATAAGTGGGCCTTCATTGTAACATTAATCATTCTTGTGCATTCATCTTATTAATAAATTATTATTTACAAATACATTGTGTATTTTACATTTAAAGCACAAACAATTATAAGTTTTGTCGCTTCAGTGGTATCAGAGCCATGTGAGCCTTTGGACGTTATCCGCCGTACAATATGCCATTAAGTTTATGTCCTGAAACCAATGAGCAATTAAGTGAAATTCGAGAATCGTTACAGCAAATAAAAAGATCATATACAGAATCATTAAAGGTTTTTAAAACACTAAATTCAACTCCTGCAATGAAGAGAACATTGACATGAATGAGAATGATAAGGAAAGTAGGTATATGAAAATTAAAAATGAAGGTGGTAAAGATGAGTAATAGGGAATTTGTTAAGGAAGATGACAAAATTGACAAGACAAGTTGGGAAACTGCTGAAGAAAATGATAAAATTGCAAACCAAGGATCCGTGGATTATGATTTAATTAAGAACATATCCAATATAGTTGATTTGGAGCAGACAAGGGAGGATAAAGAACAAAATTACAAGGATCTTAATGAGCTTGGAATTGATCAAGAGACTCTTGAAACTAACAACAATGCAGATACCAAAGCTTGTGCACTTGACAATGCCATTGCATTCCTATTGAATTCGCTTCATCTAGGAGCAGATAGGATTAATAGTGTTGTTCACAAACTGGAACAAGGACAAATTAGTGTTGATTTGTCTAGAATTACCGCCTTAATTGACAGTAACATTGCCAATTCAGGTTTTAAACCGGAGCTGGCTAGTGTGGAATTGGGTCTATATGGTACTTCAGAGAAACCAGTCATAGAAGAAGATAATAGCCATAATCAGTTGGGTGTCGGTGCAGTAGGATTATTGCATATGGGCTATTCATGCCCTCCTCCCACTCCACTTCCTCCATCAAAAACCATGGCCAGTTCAACTACAAGAAGAGTGGGGTCATGTGTGTCAAGCACACAACGAAGTGGGTCTTCTAGAAGAAATTCACGGACCACCATGGCATCAAGGTCTTCAACTACTGGTTCACACCCTTCATCACCGAGGTCACATGGATATGGAGAAGGGTATAATAGTGCAGATGAACAAAGTCCCTGTTTCGGCTCTTATGATAATGCTGAAAGAGAACAATAGTTTAAAAATGAAATTCAAGGAGAGTACATGGTTATTGACATAAATAATAAATAAAATAATTTTAATAAACTATAAGTGCTTTATAAAAAAAAATATTAAAGTTACTTTATATAGTTATAAAGTTACTTTATGATATTTTTATGAAGTTACTTTGAAAAAAATAAACAATAATAATCAATTTAAAAAAATGAAATGGAAAAAAAAAGGAAAAAAATATTACAGAAAAAAAGAGTCAATATAAAAAATAATATTTAAAAAAACCCTAGTTTCAAAATAATATTACCAGTGAATTATACATGTCGAGGTACCATTGACCAGTTACACTTAAAAAAATGATGGGAGCAAAGTGAAGGAAATTTCTAGCAATTAAAGTGAAGAAAATTGTCAACGATAAAGCTTTGAGGACAAAGCGTTTGAAGAAAGGGGGCAATGTTACGAATATAATTTATATAAAAATAGAATAAAAATAAATGAAAGAATAGTAAATCATAATTGTAATTAATTATTGATTTATTAATGAAGAGGCATGTCCCTAAGGACATGACCATTCATGAATGGGCACCTGCATAGGATATAAGCAGGCCCTCATTGTAACATTAATCATTCTTGTACATTTATCTTATTAATAAAATATTATTTACAAATACATTGTGTATTTTACATTTAAAGCACAAACAAGCTACAAGTTTTGTCGCTTCACCTTCTCAATATGCGAATAGGTGTGTTGCTGGGCAGGCCGACATGTACCTTTGGAGAGTTGGCTTGGTAGTTTGGAGGGATAAATAATACTTACAAAAATCAAATTTTCTTCTTTTCATAAGGTCACGAAGAACATGCCCTTTGACATTTTCCTTTCACCAAAATAAAGCATGAATAACATGCTACAAAATAATAATAATTTTCTTTCTTTGTTTTTACATAAATTCAATGACATTTATGAAGAACGAACCTAGTTACAATCTCCAACAGTTCAGACCTGGAGTGCAAGGGAAATTTCAATAGAAGGAAGGCCACTTGCCTTTGAAAATAACGAACTTAAATGAAAGAACTTACTCAAATACATCTATGAAGAAGAAATGTTAGCCATACTATGCAATTAGGAAATGGTTTCCATACCTAATAGGAAGATTCTTCAAAGTAAAAACAAATCATGATAGTCTGAAGTATTTCTTGGAGCAGCATAAGTGGGTCACAAAGATGTTGGGTTATGACTTTGAAATTATCTACAAAAGGGAAACAAAATATTGTCACAAATGAAAGAGGAAGACAAATGGTTTACGGTGTGCTATTTCCATTCCACAGTCTGACTGGGTAAATGAAGTCAAGGATAGAATGGTAGCAAGATGAGAAGATATGCAAGATTATTTAACAACTATCGGAGGACCCCGACGTAGTAGAAAAATTTACATATAAAAAAGATTTGTTATGGTATCAAGATCACTTATACTTATTTAAGAATTTTCAACTCAAATAGAAGGTCCTATTGGAATAACATACTTCTCCTTTAGGCGGACGTTCAAGGTTCTTGAAGACATAGCATATGATCAAGAAATATTTTTTTCGGAAGGTCTTAAAGCAGATGTGCAAGCATTTGTGGTGGAATGTGTGGTATCCCAACAAAGTAAAGGAGAGACTATCAAGACCCCAGGGATGCTTCAGCCATTATCCATACCAAGTCAACGTTGGGAAGAAGTTTCAATGGATTTTATTTTAGGTTTACCCAGATATGAAGGAAAGAGTGCCATTATGGTAGTGGTAGATTGAATAACAAAGTATGCCCACTTTTGCTCTCTTTCTCATCCTTTTAAAGCAAATATTGTGGAAGAAGCCTTTGTGGAAATAGACCAAAAGCCACATGTAATATCAAAGATTGTTACAGGTGTCAAAGATCCAATTTTCATTGAAAATTTTTGGACTGAATTATTTTCTTGTTTGTGTACTCAATTGGTTCACAGCTCATCTTACCATTCTCAATTTGATGGGCAAACTGAGATTGTGAATAAATGTTTAGGAGGATATCTATGTTGCTTTGCATATGATAAATAGGGACAATGGGTCAAATAGTTGCCCTTGGCAGAATGGTGGTACAACACATCCTTCCATAATTCATAAAAAATGTCACCATTTATAGCACTTTATGGATATCATCCTCCATCCATCAAATCACCCTTGAAAGGGACTATAAATGGTCAAGGAGTAGATGACCACCTACAACACCAACAAGAGGTTCTCAAATTATTGAAAGACAACTTGGTTGTGGCACAAAATAGGATGAAACAACAAGCAAATAAAAATCGCAGTGAAAGGGAATTTGAAGTGGGGTATTGGGTATTTGTGGGACTACAACCATATAAACATATGTCCTTCAAGAAACAAAAGAAGGACAATAAATTGGCTCTGAGGTATTGTGGCTCTTACAAAGTGTTGCAGAGGATTGGAAACATGGCTTACAAATTGGAGCTGCCTCCATCTTCATGTGTACATCTAGTCTTCCATGTTTCTTGGTTAAAGAAGGTAATTAGTGATAAGATCCTAGTCCAAAATATTCTACTAGAGATTAATGAAGAAGGGAAAATAATGCTAGAACCAAAAATAATTTTGGAAACAAGGACTACGAAGCTGAGAAATCAAGCAATTATTGAGTGCGTCATCAAATGGAAGAACATCCTAGTGGAAGAAGCGACATGGGAAGATGAGTTGTTCATCCACAAATAGTCAAGTGTTGAGGACAACACTTCTTTGAAGGGAAGGGGCATGTTAAGACCTATATAAGCCCCATGGTAACCTAACATTTCTATTGTTCTAGTGTTATGTAGGCTAGAACCCCTCATGGCCCCATTTTATTATAATTATACTCTTTTTCTCCTATATATATATATACACTAAGGAGACCTAGTTTTAAGATCATCAATTATTCTCTTGTTCATTTTTATTTATTGTAAAAGGTTTACCTCTCGAAGAAAACTGTAATTATTGGTTTTTGATCATTGGTAAGGCACAAGGATCGTAACACCCACCATGATAACACCAAAACATAAATCCCAACCCAAGGTACATCACCACCAAAGGATTATTACGTCAAAATTCATCACTTGACCGTAATAAAAGGTTAGATCATCAAAAAATCATATGCAATATTCCCTTTTCTAATTTAGACATAGGAAATAACATGTTTGTGAGGGTACCAATATCACGAACCACATTCACTTCTAGGTGATGTTTAACAAATATTACATCGTAAAGTTAAATCACTAAGGAGAATCACATAAAGGCAACATGAATCATCCCATTGTAGCAACATCATAAGAGAAAGGGACATAAAGAAGTGCTAACCCCAACAAATCTTGAAGTGTGTTCCCCCTCACACATTCAACATCAGGACCATGTAGAACACCCACTCATAGTGACACCAACATCATACATCAACACATCAAGTCCATCATCAAAAATCTAGATCCTAATGTTATCATCCAAATCCTTGTGGGGTGGGGTTAGAACCATCATCCATACCAAGATAAGCATATATACTAAACTGCCATAATGAGATAGTATGCTTCGTGAGCACCACAATGAGATAGTACGCTCTATGTCCATCAAAAGTGCAACCAAGGAGTGATGAACTAGGAAAGCATATGTAAGAAGACACCAAGCAGCTAGCACAATCATTCAACCAATGAAAAGTGAGACTCCCCTACTCAAAGATCTTTGTCAAAACGATATAATGCCATGAAGAGAGAGAGAGCTCCATAAAGATGAGCCACCCAAGTTGATCTAAAAGCTCCAAGGAACCAACATCAAATCTCCATGAGTGTGATGAAAATTACAATTTGGAACCTCATACAATATGATGTGTAATAGGAGGTAACAATAGTGATTCTTTGTTTCATATTCACCAACATTTAATTATTAAATATGGCTTAATTAATATTAAGTCATGGCAACGTAAGTTTATAACATGGATTTATTATAGAGTAAAGTTCCTAACTTAAACTCTTAAGTCACAATATATGACCATTATTAAATATCTACTTCATCTATCAATCCTAATGGTTATGCTATATTAGTATATACGATTGCTTGACCCAACACCTAAGCAAATCTAGACTAAGAACTTTGTAGAAACGAATAGGAGGAAGAAGAAGGTTTTGATGCGTTCAAGAAAGAAGGTTCTAAAGAAATTGTGTTGGAATCCTACTAACCTTCCTACTTTGGGTACTTATTAGTTAGCTCGTTAATGTGAAAGGGGTCCTATTTAAAGTCCACTAGGTCGTTGGTACCTATTATTGATGGGAAAAAAGTAGTTAGGGTTTTGTTACTACAAAACAATATATAGAGCTAGTGGGTTATGTAATGGTTGCCAAGTATTGTTATTGTAATTGGAGCGTGACTCATATCAGGTTGCCCCCTTGAAGAGTCCTAGAAACATTGCTCAATCTTTTGGAGGTACTCAATGCAAAGGTTATAATTTTGTACGTTTAATATTCATTTATCTTGTATTTACTTTTCTACATTTGATTACTTAGAGATTTGCTAATATTGTTGGTTAAGTACATCACTAGTATCAAAGTTTTTTTTTTTGAGCTAACACACCCAAATTTTGGAAGATTTTTTTATAGGCTAGAGATGTGTTTCAACATCTTTAAATAATATATTCTTGTTGTTCAACAGATAAGCTTACACTTGGTGAGGAATACATATAAGAAATACAAGTGCGATCACTTGGTTCGACACTCGAGTAACCCTTGTTGGTACTCCTTAGAGTGGTATTACATCAAACAACACATTTATATAGACTTTTTGTTGGGAAATGTAGCTCAAGTAGGGGATTCTTGAATAGGTTTTAGTATGATGGCCACTTTATAAAAGTGGTCAATAGATCTATTTTGTAATTCACTCAGAATAAAGTGAACTATTTATGTTTTTTCAGTTGAGTCTAATCCAATACATTTAATGTATCAATGATTTAGACTAGATTTAATTTCAACTGTACATCCCAAAATCATATTAGGGTTTTGGTATAAAAGTACCAACCTAGATCCATCTAACTCTGGATCTATCTTTTTTTTTTCATGGACACCTTGGTCAAGGGGTGGTAGCTATGTCCACGGAAAAATCTGGGCTGATCGACCCCGAAGGGAATCTAGCCTCGCGACCCACTAGCAAGGCCTAACCCCAAGGGCTTCGGGCAGAATGGACCCTGTGACCTCCTGAATGGCGAGGCACTGATTTTGACCAACTGAGCTAACCCTTGGGGCTTCTAACCCTGGATCTATCATGCGTCGAGAGCAATGTTACTTGGGAGCGGGAGCGGAAGCGGGGAGCGGGAGCGGAAGCGGGAGCGGGAGCGACCATTTTCAG
>APFE030005712.1:0-16421 GCA_000404065.3 Pinus taeda
AATCAGTGGGATTGAGTTATGCCAATGAGAATTGTGGCCAAGAACAAATGATTATAGCCTGTGCTCACATGATTTCCAGTGTGAGTGATTTTCCAAGGTAAAAAGAACTTGGAACGAGTTTGGTTATCAATTATTGTTCTTGTAGGATTGTGCAGTAGAGGCAGGCAAGCAGTAGAGGAGATTTGGAGATCAGATCTGAACTGTATTGTGTGTAACAGGTGGAGATAGTACTGAGTATTTGTGAGGAGTATTGTACTATGTTTGTTACATGTTCTCAATCATATAATATACAAATAGTTTGGGGTTTTTAGTGAGATGCTTTCCCCAGGATACATATTGTGTTGATATATGTGTTTGATGCTTCTATGTGCGCATGTGTGTGTTTCTGAATACTTCTAAATTGATGATCAACGTAGATGAGATTATGTATTATGCATGTATTCCGCAATAGTGTATAATCAGGATAATCTCGGTTGAATAAGTGTCATACTATTCATAAATTTCTACACTTTGTTCCACCGTGCACAACTTCCGCGTTTGCCTCTGCACGACGGGCAAGCGCTCACCCGAGCTACCCAAAAACCCATGCACAACCACCCAACCACACAAATGCACACAACTGGGCGTTCACGCCTTCACCCATGCGCCTTTGTACAATCGGGCGCCCTTGCCTTCACCCGTGCACGCCTTGCACAACCGAGCACCCATGCCTTGCCTCGACCATCGGGCGCTCCTCGCCCAATGCTTTCGTTCACCCGATACCCCATGCGTCTACTCTGTGTAGCCTTGCCCAAGACTTGGGCGCATCCGGCTACACCAACCTGCACCTCGTACCCTTTGAACTATGCCTTGTTATTCCTTAAGATTGAAGGTCGAACTTGCGATGTCAAATGAGCCTCCATGCATCTTTTATTTATACGGGTGGCAGGGCGAGTTGGTCTACCCGGTCGACTCATCCTTCACACTACAACACGCCCCCTACTCATCGCAAATGCAAGTCGGCTTGCTTCAATTCGTAGGTTGGCCCATGGGCAACTATCCATGCTCCCACACCTATATAAACGCCTTGCTCTCCTTCATTTGTGCGCATAACTCCTCGCATGCTAAGTCTGAGCTCGTCCTTCACTTATCCCAACCACTCGTTCATTGTTGAACGTGGTCGCACCTTGGGTGGAATCGCCGGTCCTAACACTCCCCTTCCTAGCAACCCGATGCCCTCACTGCATTAAATTTCCGATTTTGAAGATGCCAAATGAAAATTGCGCGTGTAGGTATTTCCCTAATCTACCTTTGACGGGTTTGATCATTCCATATTTAAATCAACAAGCACTCGAATGGAAAGAGCAATCCTAATAGCTCCCCTGCTCTCCAACAACTCCCCTGCACTCGAAACTGGTATGCATCTTTCTGCCTTGTGCTCCATTATTTCGCGGCATCCAACACTGTATATAGATACATGATCCTGTAATATTACTTACAGAGGTAATGTATATAGCTTCAGATTATCATTTATTACGTTTGTTTCAATCTATCAAGCAGGATTAATGAGGATTGTGTCCTTGCTTTGTGTGTATAAGAATCATAACCATTCATGATTCACTAATTCTCAATATTCCTACTTGATAACAATTCAGTAGATTGGATCCAAATCAAATAGCAAAATGCCACACTTCATGACAACTATTTCTACACATGGCCTAAGTGCAAAAAAGGAAAACTAGCAAAAAGTAGTCACTCTACCATCACCATAAATAATAACTAAAGGAGATCATATAGAATTTCTTGTCTTTCAGTGGGCCTCTTGGAATCTTGTTCAACACTTTGGCATCAAATGTCATATAATGGTTCTTAGTTTCATCCATTTCCTTAAATGAAAGTGCATCAACCTAATCTTCATATATTTCATAAAGCACGGGCATTGTATGCGCAAAAACAAATGTTGCACAAAACAAGAGAACAACCAATCAAATTAATTATGTGTTCATTCCAAAAGTAGATTGAAAACACTTCACAAGAATTTGTAGCCACAAATTATTATCTTAAAATAACAAGCAAAGCCATGTGAGAGGGAGGGTGGCACTCTGAACATATCTTTCCCTATTCCAATTAGTTTAAGCAACCCAGACACCAACTCCACTCATGTGACAGAAAGTTTAATAATGGAATTCAAATATGTAGACCTTAGGTTCCAACAGGTATTGAAAAAGAGGCTTTGTATCTACTTGAGTCCATAGAGGTTGACGTTGCTAAGTGACCTTCCTAGACATTCTATTGTGGAAAACCGATTGCCAAATTTTAACTAATTGCATAACAAAAGGATGTAGTTCTCATTAATCCTGCTTGATTAAACATATATAAGTGGTAGTATATGCTAAAAATAATATAATTATAATAGTATGAATATATTTCAATTTATAACAATATCTTTCAGTTTCCTAGAGAAGAAAACAAACAATCAAAGTTGATATTGAAGTGCCAAATATAGGGATGGAAGACACTGTAAGGTTGGGTGTCAAGAACATCATCATAGAAACGAATTATGAAATCATTATTGACCACTTCAAAGGTATCATACACCACCCTTAAAGGGGGATATTGAGTAAAGTTATATGGATCAATCAAGAAAAGATCTGTTTTGAGGATGTGATTTCAAGCATGTGTGAATAATGGCAAACCAAAGAGAAAATTCATTGGAAAAATTACTTGTTACCCCTAGGTTCTTTCAATCCTTATCCCTAGAGACCCACAGTAGTGCTTGAGTTGAAATAGGTTGAAAAAAGAAACTATGCATGGGCATTTGGAAAAAGCTACAAAATCATTTTCTAGTGCTAGAAAATTATTTTCCAGCGCCTACAACAATGCTAGAAAATGGTGATGTCTTTTGGAGTCTAATGTTTCAAGTGAGTTCCATCACTCGTCACCAACACCAAGAGAAAAATGACAGATATGAAGGACTTGTATAGATATATTGATTAACTTAGATATTCAATGAATTCAATGATCTAACATGATGTGAGGGAGTTGGGTTCATTGAATTTGGCTTGATGATGTTATGTTACTAACTATGCTATGTAACTATTAGTATGATAATAACATAGTTGCCGCCTTAGAATTGTGATTTTAGATCTTTCATTTATGTTACTAATGTTATATCAACTATGTTATGTTACTAATATTATTGCCACCTTAGAATTGTGATTTCAGATGTTCCATTTAGTTAGATCATACTCTTTGTTATGTTTAGTTAGATGAATCCAATAACATCTCCTATGTATTGGAAAGAAATTAAATGCATATTGATAAGATAATATGTCATCTATGAGTAAGCCAATATGTGGTCATCGTTATGCCAATGTGGTGGTGTGTCGAGGAGAGGCACACCCTTACAAATGGAATTCCTCCTCTTCTTTGGCTCCATACATGGGATTTTTCAATGTTAATTAATTTCTAAAATTATAGATATAGGGGGTATTGAATACATTATTCATTACAAAACCCGTGGTCTCATATACATATGTAACGGGTTGTAGCCTTTCATTGTAGTTCTTCACAATTGGCTTATGAAATCATGGTCCATAAATTTTAACCTTCTTCTAAGTTTTAAAGGCTTTTTTCATTATTAATTTCCAAGGACCAATCTCATATGTCCTTACAAGAGGGGCCATGGTTTATGGGGAAAGTGGGTGTTGTCATCGCACCTATGCTCTCATAACCCAATCTAGTAACCATGGCTATAACTATCATTGTTGTGTGGGTGCATTTAACTGATTTACCCCTTTATTTGTGGTGTCCACATGTGCCTGGGAATTGAGTTTTCATTGATGAGTTTTATAAGTTATTTAAAGTATGCATGTCCAAATATTCCCATATTTTTAGAGCAAATGGGGAAATGTAGTAAATCTAAGGCTGGAATAAAAGACAATTAACCCAACTAGAACCATAAGAGAGCAGGATGAGGTTGGAGTCCCCACCATGTTCTTTAATGAAACCACAAACCAACAAGGGGAATAGTGAGGAAATAGGTACTTATTGATATTATCCCATATCGTAATGCTCCTTTAACAAAGATTGTTGAAGATTTGAAGAGAAAAATCATTGCAATGTGAGTTTTTGACACTATTGTACACGTTGGTAAATTAGATGTTTGGTAAAGTAAGCCTACTGCATAAAGTGGAAACCAAGTGCATGAAAAACAAGTGTTTATCAAATCTAATCAGCGGCAACCAAGTGCATGAAAAACAAGTGTTAATCAAATATGATTCAGTGGCAACCAAATGCATGAAAAACAAGGGTTTATCATATCTAAGTTGGTGGCACCCATTTCCAAGGTGTTGGTAACCATTTCTAAGGTGGTGAAGCACGCAGGGGAAAAAGTTCAATTGGTAAATTCTTCAAAATTGCTAGTTGGACAAATGGGTAAAAGTGGCCACCTAAAACGGTATGATCCAGATGGAGCAATGCTCTTATAGGTGTATGAGGCTGAGACATTTGCAATTTTCATAGAAGCTTATTAGGAACCAATTTTTGAACTCTTCACCGAGTATGATCTTAAGCTCACTAGTGATTTCATTGGTTCGTTTGATTGTAATAGCGCTAGGGTTAAAGGGTTGCTATTTCAATTAACAAAAGCAAGCATCATTGAGGTAACGAAAACACTAGCTAAGGGGAAAAGATGGTTTAAGAGACAGATGGTGCAAGGAGTAAATCTAAATTATTTCTTGAAGGACAATAGCCATGATCCTTGCTAGAGCGTTGGGGTGCACATAAATATTTTAAAGCTAGAATGAGTTGATCGTATGAGGGATTCAACTTTATCTGACTTGTGATGGTCGTTTTTCCAAAATTTTCTTATACCATATGCAATTTCTTGTACATTTGGTTGGTTTTAACAGGATGAAACTGCCTTTTTACCTTCACTAATGCTTGGTTAATATGGTGGCCTCTGCAAGAAAAAGGATATTTTGGTACCCACATGATGTATACCACCACGAATTGATCAAGATTTTATACACCCATGAAATGAACAAGAAAGCACAGTAGCTGACGAGGACATTGGGACACCCCTTTTTCAGACGGCATAAGTGTAGGTTTTAACCCCGTATAGAAATTACCTGCATACGAATTCTAAAACACAAAAAATAAACAATGTGAGAGCGTAACACATAAAACACATATACATAGAGATTTTCCCCTAGATCCCAAAACAGGAACTACCATCTTGATTTTTCATTATGTTCCTTTCAATGTTACAATACATATTTATGCATGCCAAAGCATCCAATACCATGGACCGAAAACCATCGCGTCCAAAACCATGTGCGAAAATTCATGCAAAAAACCATAGGTAGCTCTGCCCAACCTAATATAGGGTCCAAAAACAAAATTTTCTGGGGCGCTGACCTAAACCCCATAGAGTGGGGTTCCTACACCCTTCAAACCCCCTGTGACTCCACCCCGCTACGCAATCAATGCAACGAAGGGGGGCTCCACCCCCTTCTAACCCCCTGGTTAACTACATGAGTTAGTCATGGAAAGAATATAAAACAACCCAACATTCTCCCACTTGTTGTTTTCTTTCCACAGGGGGCTACAAGAGAGCTTAGTCATTTATCCAACCCTAAAACGTCCATTGTTTCTCTACACCAAGAGAACTTCTCAGAGCTCACATATTTTTTCAATGCATCTATAGTATTCTTCAAAGTGTACACCTTTACTAGAAACACCTTTTTGTCTTCTATCATATCCCTCACAAAGTGATACTGAACATCAATGTGCTTTGTCTTTGAATGATATGCAGGGTTCTTTTCCAAGAAAATTGCACTTTGGCTGTCACATTCTATCCTTATAGCTCCCTGTATTAACCCCATACTTGAACACAATCTCTGCGACCAAACTACTTCCTTGCTTGCATGAGTGGCTGCCATGTATTCTGCCTCTATAGTTGATAGTGCCACTACAGATTGTTTCTTACTCATCCAACTGACTGCACCTCCAAATAGGTTAAATACATACCCACTTGTAGATCTTCTCTAATTTAGATCTCCAGCCCAGTCTGCATAAACAAAGCCATGAATATCCAACAGTCTGTCCAATCCTGGTCTTCCTTGGTAGCACAAACCATAATCACTAGTGCCACGCAAATACCTGAAAACCTGCTTCACTGTTGTCCAGTGCTCCTTCCCTGGTTTTGACATAAACCTGCTCAATACTCCCATTACATGTGCAATGTTTGGTCTAGTACAGATCATCGCACACATCAGGCTATCAACTTCACTTGCATATGGAGCATGGGACATGTCCTTTTCCTCTTCTTGTGTCTTGGGACACTGTTCAGCAGATAACTTTACACCTACAGAAAGAGGAACCTTCACCGATTTACTATCCTGCATATCAAACCTCTATAATATTGTCTTGACATACTTCCTCTTGTTTAGCCAGAGCTTCCTCTTTGTCCGATCTCTTTTAAATTCCATGCCCAAAATATAGTTTGCAGCACCAAGATCTTTCATGTTGAATTTGGAGGACAAATGGATCATCAAATCCTGGATAATTTCTTTGTCATTTCCAACCAACAACATATCATCCACATACAAGACCAAATAAATAACATGGTCACCAATTCATTTAAAATACACACAGTGATCTACTTTGCTTCTGGTCAAGCTAAGTCCTCGTATAAATGTATCAAATTTCTGATACCACATCCTTAGTGGTTGTTTTAACCCATACTGAGACTTCTTTAATATGCAGACCAGTTCTTTCTTACCCTTCACCACAAAGCCTTCAGATTGCTTCATGTAGATCTCCTCTTCCAGATCCCCGTGGAGAAATGTTGTCTTCACATCCATTTGTTCTACCTCAAAATCAAAAGCAGCAGCAACAGATCAAAGTAATCAAATAGAAGTTACCTTAGCAACAAGAGAAAAAATATCACCAAAATCAATTCCCGACACCTGGGAATAACCTTTTGCTACCAACTAAGCTTTGTATTTCTCCACCTTTCCTTCTGCATTTGTCTTGTTCTTGAACACCCATTTGCTTCCAATGTGTTTCCTTCCAGTCGGCAACACCACCATATCCCATGCCTCATTTTTGTGCAAAGATGCCATTTCGTCAACCACGACCTCTTTCTAGAGTTTGCCATCCTCTGAATCTACTACTTCCTTCATAGTTCTAGGATCATCATCTATAATAGATAAAGCAAAATTTGAATAGAAAGGAGATGGACTATACCTTTCTGGCTGCCTTCTCTCTCGAACTAATCTTCTTACACCTGGAGTTTGTGGCTCTTCATCTTCTGATTCCTCCTCTATTGTAGAGTCTGAATATTCATCCTTAAGCTCAAACTCTATCTTCTCAGGTTCCTTTGGTTGGACTTCATGTTTCATAACATCTTTCACCTCTCTGAACACCACATCTCGGTTGTACAAAACCTTCCTTGTTACTGGGTTCCAAAGCTTATAACCCTTTAAACCATCCTTATACCCAATAAAGATGCACTTTTCAGATTTACTATCCAACTTTTTTCTTTTCTCCTTTGGAACATGTACATATGCATCACGTCCAAATACCCTCAGATGTGAAAGAGAGGGTTTCTTACCAGTCCATACCTCTTGTGGAGACTTATCCTCCAATGTTGATGAAGGTGATCTGTTGACCAGGTAACATGTTGTATCCACTACCTCTGCCCAGAATTCTTGTCCTAACCCATCACCACTGAGCATGCTTCTTGCCCTCTCCATCAACGTCTTGTTTATTCTTTCTGCAACTCCATTTTTCTAAGGTGTATATGGAGTAGTCTTTTGTCGTTCTATACCACACTTCTTATAGAATTCTTCAAATTCCTTACTGCAAAACTCTTGACCATTTTCTATCCTCAGCACCTTTATCTTCTTCTCTGTTTGTTTTTCCACCAGAGCCTTAAATTCTTTAAACCTGTCAAAGACTTCAGATTTCTTCTTAAAGAAGTATATCCATGTATTCCTTGAGAAGTCATCTATAAATGATACATAGTACATAGACTTACCCAGTGATGGAACCTTCACAGGTCCAAACACATCACTGTGCACAAGCTCTAATATCTTTTTTGCCCTGTTACCACCAAAGGGGAAATTCACCTAATTTTGCTTCCCATATACACAATTTTCAGAAAAATCAAAATCCAGAGAGCTATATACTCATACCTTTACCATGAAGTATTCGAAGGCCCTTCTCTCTAATATGTCCAAGCATTTGATGCCACAACATGGTCTTCTCTCTAGAGACCACTAGATTTTCTGCTCCACTTTCAGGAACCACAAAATTGTTGCACCCATCAACAATAATGCTACCTAGCAGCTTGTACAGAGTTACCATCTAAACTCCCCACATCAATACCAGTGCTCCCTAAACCATCTTGCAGGTATCCTTCTTGAACACTGTTTTTACACCTACATCATCTAGCTTGCTTACAGAAATCAGATTTCTGGCTAATGCAGGAATATGTAGAACACCCGGAAGTGTTCTAACCCTTCCTCCTTGCAACTTCAACTTTACTTTTCCGCGACCAATGATTATGGCCTTCCTATCATACCCTAAGAAGACATCACCACCATCGTATTTCTCATACTCGTAGAACCACTCTTTATGGGGAATGAAGTGAAAGGATGCACCTAAGTCAATCAACTATGCCTCGTGATCTACATGTGTACTTGAAGAAGCCAAGTACACATCCCCACCTTCATCGGAGGTAGTTTTCACCTCTGCAGAAGGAGAATCATCAAATCCATTTCCTTTGTCAGGTGATTTAGATTTACAGTCCCTTTTGTAGTGCCCTTCCTTTCCGCATTTCCAGCAAACTACCTTTAAAGGTTTTCCTGGAGATTTAGATCTCCCTCTAGATTTAGATCTCCCACTCGATGACTTATTTTTTTTTCTATTCTGGGACCGTCCTTGTACAGACAAGGCGTCACCATTCTGTCTCTCCATATTTTTCCATCTCATCTCCTCCGTCGGCAAGGATGAGACTATTTCATCAAACTGCAAGGCAATTGCATTGCTACCTATTGCAATAACCAAACTATCCCACGAATCTGGTAGAAAACACAACAAACTGATGCACTTATCTTCATCTGAAATTTTAATATCAACAGAAAATAATTGACTTACCACAGTATGAAATGCATTCAGATGCTCTGTCACTGAGTCTACATCTTTCATTCTCAAGTTATACATCTTTTTCCATAGGAATAGTTTATTCACCAAAGACTTAGATTGGTACAAAGTCCCTAACTTTTCCCACAAAGCCTTCGCTGTAGCTTCCCTATTAAATATGAGACACACATTCGTATGTGCTCTTTGTCTTCCGATCCAACTTCTTCCATTCTTCATCGGACGCTCCTGTTGGTTTAATACCTAGATCTACCGTGATCCACTGATCTTTATCCACCAACAAATCCTCCGTCTTGAGTTTCCACAACTCAAAACTCTGACCATTAAATTTCTCGATCTCTATCTTTCCACTGCTCGTCATCTTCTTTTACCACCAAAATCGATCTCGCAGATCTCCCACTGAACAGTGTCTACCACAGGCTTGATTGAAACCCCTCAGCAACAACGGCATCCCCTTGAAGCCAAAACAACTCTGATATCAAATGTAGATTTTAACCCCGTACAGAAATTACCTGCATACGAATTCTTAAACACAGAAAATAAACAATGCGAGAGCATAACACATAAAACACATATACACGGAGATTTTCCCCTGGATCCCAAAACCGAAACTAAAAAATTTATTTTTCATTATGTTCCTTTCAATGTTAAAGTACATATTTATACATGCTGAAGCATCCAATTCCATGGACCGAAAACCATTGCGTCCAAAACCATGGAGCGAAAACCATCACGTCCAAAACCATGTGCGAAAAATCATGCACAAAGCCATAGGTAGGTCCGCCCAACCTAATAAAGGGTCCAAAAAAAAAAAATTTCTATGGCGCTGCCCTAAACCCCATAGAGTGGGGTTACCTGCACCCCTGAAACCCCCTGTGACTCCCCCCGCTACGTAATTGGCGCAACAAAGGGGGGGCTTCGCCCCCTTATAACCCCCCGGTTAACTACGTGGAAAGAATAAAACACAACCCAACAATAAGAAGAAGAAAATTGTTGCTATACAGGCCGAGATAAGTCAACAAGATGCTGGACAAACAATAGAAAAACCTAATAGGAGAAAAAACCCTATGATTTCTAGGTTTTATAGAAGAAGGACTATAGGACACCTATCATAATTCTAGGAGACTAAGGAAGATGAGACCATGGAAGAAGGCCAAAATAAGGCTGAAGATCGTATAGAAACTGACCCTAGAACAGATTATGCAAGGAGGCCATGAACCAGACCTACAAACAAATTAAGGTTGGGGTTTAAAGATAAACTGAATCCCAAGCTTAAGGATCCTATTTTCATTGAAGATGAAAAGGAAGATGAGCCTACTAGAGATAAGGATGGGTTGTTAGTGGAATGAGTGCTACAAGCTCTAGCGGTTGAGAACACCCCACAGAAGAAAAACAAAAGAGCTCCAGTATTTGAGAACACCCCATGAAAGAAAAGAAAAAGAGCTCCAATAGTTGAGAATACCCCATGGAAGAAAAGAAAAAGAGCAAGATCAACGAGGGAAATCACAAAATAGGACAAGCTGAGAATCCTTGTAGAGGCAACAAAGGCCATTACAAGCTAGGGTTTTTTGCTAAGGGTTTTATGTAGATAGGGATAGACTTTGTTTAGTAAATTGTATCATGAAAAGATTGTAATATTATATGGTTTCTTTCCCGAATATTATGGATCTTAAAGTTTTATACATTTTGATATATAATGTATGAAAAAGAAGGACAAAGGCTTCAAAACTATTTGGTAAAAAACTTTTTTGTATTGTGGGCTTTTCAAGATTAGTATAGTTTCCTCTCTGCTCTAAGTGATTTTCCATCTAGAGGTTACAAAAATCATTGTGTGGTTCTCTATTTTTTTTAGATCAATATGTTATTCTTCTATTACATCATGATTTTTACAATCTAAACAAAGAAGCCAATACTTGTCTTGCCTCTGCCAGAATTTTGAAGGATTTTCAGCTCTTATTGGAATATACTTGTAATGAACTTGGGGAAGGATTTAGCAAGTGGATTTGAACTTATATTTGGATCATGTAATGTTTAAGTTAAGGTAGCCAATACTAAGGATAAGGAAACAACTAGGGTTGTATCCATAGTCCATGTACAATTAGACTAGTGGACGGGCCTTATAGACTTTAACATATTGTAGATGGATGACTTTAAAGTTATTCATGTGTAGGAATTCGTATGGAGAATATAGTTAGTTATCATTTCATTTGCATACAAGTTGGTGATATTTGCAAAAAAATTGGTGGATACTATAGATATTATAAATGATCACTCTTTATTAGCCCTCTACTCTAATTTAATCAATATATCTATATAAATCCTTCATATATGTCATTTTTCTCTTAGTGTTGGTGAGGGGTGATGAAACTCACTTGAAGCATTAGACTCCAAAATACATCAAGACATGGTTACCTAGAAGCACTTTACTGACCCCTTAACTTCAATAATAAATTCTTTTCAAGGTAAGAAAACTATAACGTCGCACTAACACTTCAATATCACCATGTTATAGCATTTTTGTAGGCGCTGGAAAATGATTTTCCAATGCCTACAAGAGCACTAGAAAATCATTTTCCAATGCCTACAAGAGCACTAGAAAATCATTTTCCAGCGCCTATAGGAGCATTGGAAAATCATTTTCCAACGCCTACAAAAATAATTTTTCAAATTTTTTGGATGCAATCTAATTTAGCTATAACATGTTGAAGAGTTCGGCAGTAGGTTATAGTTCATTTATGTTGCAAAATGGATAGTAATTGTTGTAACCCCTCATAGTTTTGCAACCATACTATGATATCAAACCATCAACCTTAAGGTTCATGGAGGGATAAAAATACAAATTGGAGATGACTCACATTTAGTTTAAAAATTTTGTAGAAATGATGAAATATTGGGTAGATCATGATAAAATGCAGGTAGCATTTTTAGTTCGGGACTTGGTCTTCTTTAAGTTGGGTAGTGAGAACCTCAAGCCACTTACCGACATGTCAAGTGACCTGATGATTATGGATTAATGTTTCGGTTAAGGTTGTCAATACTAAGGATAGGGAAACAAATACAGTTGTATCCATAGTTCAAGTACAATTAGACAAGTGGAAGGGCCTTGCAGACTTTAACATATTGCAAATGGATGACTTTAAATTTATTCTTGTGTATGAATTCTGAGGGAGAATGTAGTTAGTTATCATGTCATTTTCAAACTCATTGGTGATATTTTCAAACAAGTTGGTGGATATTGTAGATAATGTAAATGATCGCTCTTTATTATCCCTCTACTCTAAGTTAATCAATATATATATAATATATATATTATATTATATATATATATATATATATATTATATATCTATATATTATATATTATATATATATATATATAAGTCCTTCCTATATGTCATTTTTCTCTTAGTGTTGGTGAGGGGTGATGCAACTCACTTGAAGCATTAGAATCCAAAAGGCATCAAGACATGGTTACCTAGAAGCACTTTATTGACCCCTTAACTTCAATAATAATGTTTTTTTCAAGGTAAGAAAACTATAACTTCATACTGACTTCTAGATTTGTTGGATGCAATCTAGTTTAGCTATAACATGTTGAAAAGTTCTGCAGTACGTTATAGTTAATTTGTGTTGTAAAATGGATAATAATTATTGTAACCCCTCTTAGTTTTGCAATACTACTATGAAATCAAATCATCAACTTTAAGGTTCATGGAGGGATGGAAGGAAAAATTGGAGATGACTCACATTTAGTTGAAAAATGTTGTAGAAAGGATGAAATATTGGGTAGATCATGATATAATGGAGGTAGAGCTTTTAGTTGGGGACTTGGTCTTCTTTAAGTTGGGTAGTGAGCACCTCAAGCCACTAAGTGACATGTCAAGTGACCTGATGACTATGGATTCATGTTTCAGTTAAGGTAGTCAATACTAAGGATACGGAAAAAACTACAGTTGCATCCATAGTTCATGTGTAAGTAGAGTATGAAGGTGGAGTGGAGATGCATGTTTTATTAGCACTTTCTAATAATGTATTAGACAAGTGTGCAGGTTAGATGCCTAATTATTTTCATAAGTTGTCCCCACTTAGGCTCATAGTTGACCATGATATTGATCTTGAAATTCAATTGTAGCCTACAACTAGAGATCCCTATTGACGTTCTGGATCCAATCTGTAAGAGTTGAGGTGGAAATTGATTGAGCTCATTCATGTTGACTTCACCAAGCCTACTAAGTCCCTATATGGCACACTAGTCCTCTTCCAAAAGAATGAGAACATTCCATAATTATGGATGTCCTTGGATTATCATGTATTGATCAAGAAAACCATCAAAATTTAATATCCATTAGCTTTGGTGGTGTGTTTTTTTACAAGTTCATTGAGGAAAAGGTTCGTTGAAAGCTAGAACTGAGGTGGGAATACTACCAAGTAATGATTGTAGAAAGAGAAGACTTGAAGATAACTTGTGTGATAAGGTAGGAAAATTTTGAATTTCTTGTTATGCCTTTTAGGTTATGTAATGGTGTTTTCAATTTTGCATTGAAATCTGTCAAACCAATAAATCCTTAGATCATAATTTTCATGCTTCAATTTACAATTTTAATATAAATTCGGACCACTAGCGAGACTGAAATCACAATTCTAAGGTGGAAATATTGTAAACTTGAAGTGTTGACATTCAAACTGTTGTGTTTAAGCAAATACATGACTTCAAAATAACTATAAAATCCCTGCCAAAAAAGGGTCATAAATCTTCAACAACAAAAGAGGGAAAAATGGTAGTTTGAATCTACAACTTGGTGGTTATGTTAAACGTTGTCTAATTTTTCTGAATAATCACATTCAATATATGCAAGAACCAAAAAAATTCTAAATTTAACTTAGGAAAATGACTTCAACAACCTCAAAAACCCTAATAGTGGTACCCAACAAGAAAGATAGTGTAAAAAATAAATAGCCATTTCATTTCAGTGGCCCATATATACATATTAATTCTTAAAAGTATCAATAAGAAATCTGATCAACCTAGCTATATGTTCAGCAAAAGGATCGAAATTAGTTCCATTTGCAAAAGCATGGCCCTGAGTGCCTACCAGTGGGTTATCTGTTCACAATACTCATAAATTTGTGTCTATAGTGTAGATAGTTGATATCTTTTCCATCATTCAAGCACATTCTAGAGTTGTTCCAAGACCCATCATTCAAATCTACATGATATTTATTTATGAATACGTTCCCAAACAAATTTAGAGCTTTGATCAATTTCTATGTCCATTATGCATAGTTCTCTCATTCCATACATTCTAGCAAATAGAGAAGATTCATCTCCCATTTGTGTTATTTCTTTGCAAGCCAAAGTGTGATAGTTTGAACATGATGTGAGGGAGTTGGGTTCATAATATGTTTCCTTATTTTTTGCATACTGTGAGAAAAAATGGCAAAGAAATGGAAGGCTATAATGGGCCTTGAGGTGCAAGACCCTAAAGAGAAAATCATAATTTCTAGTAAAGATTTAGTCTGGTCTAAAATATCTAAGGCCAACATGGGTATTGATCGATTTGCAAAAATTCCTCTACATATATTCAATGACTTCATTAAAGGAGAGGAAATGAATCCAGACTCTCCATGTACCTTTTCCCGATGAAAAACCAAAACTTCAGGCTTAACCGAAGATCCAAGCTTAAGGGGTAGTGCTACCCTGTAGTGGGAACTTAAGTATTTTAGAAATGCCTTCTTTAGATGTTGGTATTAATAGTGCTTTATTATTTGTCATATGTTTTTACGTCTTAAAATTTGTTATGTAGTTATGCTTGCTCATATGGTTCATAAGACAATAGAGAAAATTGTACAACCAAACGAAAGAAGTCATTTGTGAAGAGGAGGGGCTGCCAGTGCCATTTTATTGTAAAGGTTATGGTTCAAACCCTCGAGATAGAAATAATAACATACAACATGTATGATTATGAAGATGGGGAATGATTGCCTTGTCATGGAAAAAATGACATTTCAGGTGATGCTAGGTCTCTGCATCAGCCAAGGCTTTCAAGGGACATAAAGTTGTTTTTTTCTAAAAGTGATAATTGACTCAGTTTGTAAAATTCATATTAAAAAATATGTTGACGTAGATGCCACAAATTGGGATAAGGCTTTTTTCCTATGTAGAAAATATGTCACAAACATCTATAATCATCTGATGAAAGGAAATTACCAACTTCATAAAAAAGGTGAAATGAGTGTGAACCTTTGGTATGAAAAACACCAAAATGATTTCTTCTTTTACCAAAATCCGAATGGTAAAAATGTCCCTTTTATAGCTAGAATACAAAAAAAATGGATTTTGGACACTATGTTTAAGTTATCCCATAATAGCTTAATATGGATTCAACATTCAACACAAATAAATATGGGGTTAGTATTTTTGCAATGATTCATTTAGTGAAATAATTTTTATTGTAATGATTCAATATGGTTAATGGCATAAAATTAACTTCATTTTTTAATATGACAGTATTAGTTGTACACACTCGTGGTGTTCGATGAGCAACAAAGCGAGGTTCCTCTTGCATGGGTTATGATCTCACGTAGTACATCACAGGATATATCATTGTGGTTGGAACACCTAATGCATAGGTGTTATCATCTTTGTCCTGATTGGAAGGTTAATGATTTTATGATTGATGATGCATTGGCTGAAATTATTGCTTTTGTTGGGTTGTGTTATATTCTTTCCACGACTAGCCCAAGTAGTTAACTGGGGGATTAGAAGGGGGGCAGAGCCCCCTCGTCGTTGCATCAATTGCGTAGCAGGGGCGAGTCACAGGGGGTTTGAGGGGTGCAAGTAACCCCACTCTATGGGGTCCGAGGCAGCGCCATGGAAAATTTTGTTTTTGGACCCTATATTAGGTTGGGCGGACCTACCTATGGTTTTGTGCATGATTTTTCGCACATGATTTTGGATGTGATGGTTTTCGGTCCATGGTTTTGGATGCAATGGTTTTTGGTCCATGGTATTCGATGCTTTAGGATGTATAAATACGTATTGTAACATTGGAAGGACAATAATCAAAAATCAAGCTGGTATTCCCAGTTTTGGGATCCAGGGGAAAATCTCTTTGTATATGTGTTTTATGTGTTATGCTATCGCATTGTTTATTTTTTGTGTTTTAGAATTCGTATGCAAGTAATTTTTGTACAAGGTTAAAACGTACATTTGGTATCAGAGCTGTTTTGGCTTCAAGGGGACGCCTTTGTTGCTGAGGGGTTTCGCTCGGG
>APFE030005715.1:2493-15016 GCA_000404065.3 Pinus taeda
GATCAACATACTTTTCTATGGAGATGGTATTGGTCATAAGGCCTGCTAAATGTCCTATAACATGAATGGTTTGAGGATTAATCCTTTTTCTAGCAGGCTTCTTGAGGCACATGTCTTTGATGGCTTTAGTGTATATGGGAATGTCTTTTATATCTTGCAACAGCGGAATTTTTATGTAGACATTTTTGAGTTCATCTAAGACATCAAATTGTGGTATAGACAGTGGAGGTTTGATTTGGACCAATCGGTCTGGAAAAGGTGGATGCAATGGTTGCATTTACTTATCTTTGGTATCATCGTTTGGTTTCCTTTGATTTGTCATTTCATTTTCATTTTCTGTGTTTTCTTCTCGCTTATCTGTTATTGACGAATCTTTTTGGAGTACCCTACCAGACCTCAAGTTGATATTTTGCAAGGGTAGTGTGGGATATGAGGTTTCCTCTTCTACATTGTAGGCTAGCCTCTCTGCTCTATTATTTGGATTTGGGACAGTTTGAGCAGGAATTTGAGTGGGTTTGGAAGGTTTTGAGTTAGCTGGAAATTGTAGTTGTGGTGGATTTATTGGTGGAGGAGCAGGAAGTGCTTGTTGAGTAGGTTGATGCAGATAAACAACTTGCTAAGGATACTGTTGATATGGTTGAGGATGTGATGAATACGACTGATGGTATTGTTGATATGGTTGTGAATATGGTGGGTATGATTGAGGATATGTATGATAAGATTGAGAGTACTGTTGAGATGGTCTCCATTGTTTTTGTGGGTGGTTTTGGTGTTGCCATGGCATGGGTACATTCCATGAATTCTGTGCATACATTTGATCATTCACAGGAAATTGCAAATTTTGATTTGGAAACATACCTTGAGGTGCTGGCCTTGGCTGCCATGGTCTCTTTGTGCCCATGTAATACACATTTTCCATCTCTGCATTGGCTGCCATATTACAGTTCTGAAAAACCTTAACTTTAAGACAGTTAAATATATCATGATGTTCAGTACAAAAAGCACAAACTTGGATGTTTTCTAGTGGGCAGTATTTTAATGCATGTTTCTTCTGGCACTTTTAGCAGAAAATAGCCATTATCTGATCTTCAACTTCTTGTTTCTTTTTAGCTTTTAGAGTGTCAATTTGGTTCCCTAGTGTGCTTAGTAGATCTATTTTAAACTCTTCTAACAGATTCCCTATTTCAGCCCTTATGACACTTGCTGAGGCAGATTTTGTGACTTTAGATGACAAGGTTCTTTTTCCCATTTTAGCTTTGCTCCTTGAATACTTTTCACATAAGTCAGTGATTTCTTCAAAGGGTAAAACAGAAATGTCACCTTTGCCCATCAAGTTAAGGTCATCCATGTATTCCTCTCGGATTCCTTTCAAGAATATTGTGCGGATCAGATCAAGAGGCATAGTGCGGTGTTTGGATTTTTGTAAGTTGTAGACAAACCGTTCTAAGTATTCCTCTAAGGTTTCATCCTCTTGTTGGCTCATTCTAAAGATGTCATATTTAGAGTCTTTGGATCTACAGTACGGTTGATATTTCCTTAGAAATGCTCTTCTCATGCCATCCCAATCAACTATAGCATGCTCACCAAGCCTCATGAACCATCTTAAGTCTGATGCTTTTAATGTCGCTAGAAAAAGTCTAAGCCTATGGGCATCATCTGTATAGCCATATGTTCGACATACAATGTCAAACTCGAACAAGAATGAGTCCGGATCTTCTGAAGCCATACCATAAAAGTTAGGTAGCACTGATGGAGGTATGTTCTTCATTTTGATCTCATCATCTTCTTGTGGTTCATGTATAGTAAAAGGAAAAGTTGACTCTTCTTCGTCTCTATGTCCTTGATGTGGTACTGATCCATCTCCTTCCTCAGCCATTCTAATAGGTTTCTCTGTGTCAGAGTCGCTTGTTTTAAAGAGGAGATTAAAGAAAGATTGTTTGGTCACGGTGCTACTTTCTCCTTGTGTGGAAGACCTAGGAAAGTAGTTCTTCTGCGATTTATGTGTTAATAAAGTTTTCCTCTCGATGAGAGTAAGTCTCTGTCCTGAATTTTGTTTATCCTCTAATGCTTGTATGATGACCTCCTCAGCTGGTGTTGAATTCCTTAAAGGGTCTGCTCCTAATGATGATGGGTTAGTTAGTTTTTGAATGGCGGGGGGTTTTTATGAATCTACCCTGACTGTCTCTAAATCTAGGCATAAATGAACATGATTTCTAACTGTGTTTTTGTTTATTTTTGTTTATTGAAATTTTTTTTCTTTTTAAATCCTTTAAGTACGCCTCCCTGGAAACGGCGCCAAAATCTAGTGTCCTATCTAGGGTGCTAGACTAGGCTATATTTATTATCGGCCAGGGTGCGTAGACTTAGAGGCATGCGTCTAAAGTATACAGACATAAAGGATCGTTATCTAAGTCTAATCTACCTAGT
The DNA here is from genome assembly GCA_000404065.3 of Pinus taeda. Lineage (NCBI taxonomy): Eukaryota > Viridiplantae > Streptophyta > Pinopsida > Pinales > Pinaceae > Pinus > Pinus taeda. The sequence goes on from APFE030005715.1 coordinate 4,921, forward strand.
TACAACGTTGTCATTCAATTCATTATCAAACTAAAATGCTATGTATCACTATAAACCAAGATTCAATTCATTTATCAAACCAAAATGCTGTGTATCATTGTAAACCAAGATTTTAGTCCCCTTACAGAGACATCATGCATAAAACCCCTGTTCAGCAAATACTCAACATTCATTAACAGTCACACAAGATAAAAATATATGGAAATCATAAGCATAAGAGTTCATGACATTGCTCTACAAGATAACAAGGGATCGAATCCCTTACAGGATATGATTCACGATCTCAGTGATGATCTATTCAAGCGCATTCATAAACATAAATCAATTTTAATCACTGCGCATATTTAATACCCTAACTGTAAATGAAAGAAAAGAACAATATACCACGTTATGCAGGGCCCGTCCGTGTTCCAGACGTATACTGGACTGTCATCCAACGATTACCAAATAAACGCAACAAAATCGTGACTGTAATTCAAGACTTTGTTTTTCCAAAACGAAAACAACGATGATGATAAAACTAACTCAAAACTGTGGTTACTTATGGTTCTACAACCCTCGAAAATGAATGTACATTCATGAGTAGGTTGTTGCCACTTTTACCATATCGTGATTTTTGAAAATGTTTCTATCCTAAACTAATTTCAAAAAGGAAACAAAACTAAATTAATTTAGAATGCGTGTTGTTGCTGCCTTTGTCGCCAACATGCCATAGTTTGACCTTCGTTGATCGCGCATGTAGGAGGGTCGATTCTGTTGTGGCATAGGTGTTCGTCCATGCTTGGACATTCTGCTTTTCATCCCTACCCTTCGCTCTAGCCTAGCTATCATGCCACATGTCAAACAGTAAACCAATTACAGGATGTTGGAACTTCCTGTAGCCATTTTTCCAAAAATTCATAATTCGTTAACATAAAACTCCTAAATCAATTTCAATGCAATTTAATAACTATAAGTCTATTAACTAATCAATTTTCAAGGGATTTGAGAGATAAATGATGAAAAGAGGTAGGCAAATGACATGATTTAGGAGGAAAAAGAAGGTCATGGAATGGTACCAACAACAACACAGAGAAAGTTTTCCATCAGGGAAAAGCATAAGGGCAAAAGCACCCTTAGAGATTGTGCACTCAGATTTATGTGGACCGATGCAAACTCCATCTCTTACAGATAGCCACTACATACTAACATTCATCTATGATTTCACAAGAAAAACTTGGGTTTATTTCCTTAAGAACAAAAGTGAAGTGTTTGAAAAATTTTGCAATTTCAAAGCACTTGTAGAAAACCAAAGCGGGCTACATATCAAAGTTTTAAGAACTGATAGAGGAGGTGAGTATATCTCCAAAGAATTTCTATGTTTTTGTAGAGAAAATGGAATTCATAAGCAGTTTACCACTAGGTACACTCCGCAACAAAATGGAGTTGCCGAAAGGAAGAATAGGACAATCATGGATATGGCAATGAGCATGTTAAAGGCAAAACATTTGCCAAATGATTATTGGGCTGAAGCTGTACATTGTGCAGCATACATTTTGAATAGATGCCCTACAAAAGTAGTCATGAACAGAGTGCCAGAAGAAGCATGGAGTGGGAGAAAGCAAGGAGTCATCCACATGAAAGTTTTTGGATGTGTGGCTTATGCACACATTCCATATCAGCGAAGGAGGAAGTTGGATAGCAAAGGGAAGTAATGTATTTTCATTGGATATAGTGAGGAATCCAAAGCTTACTGGTTGTATAACCCATCCACCAAGAAGTTTTTTGTGAGCAGAGATGTTTAGTTCATTGAGGAGGAAGCTTGGGATGAAAGCATAAAGAAAACAATGAATGTTAAAAGCTCTCTGTCACATGATGAAGATGATGAGGAGATGGCTGAAATACATCCCCAAATAGTAGCGCCAACACAAGGGCAACAAGCGACACCCTTGAGGAGAAATGAACGTGCTTCTCCAAGCACACCACAAGGAGGAAATTCAAGTGCTTCTTCAAGCACTTGTACACCAAATGAAAGAGGTAAGAAATTCAGAAATTTAAGTGTCATTTATGAACAAGAGGCAAAAAATGAAGGTATGAATTCTTTGTTTGTTTTATATTGTCATGTTGATGACCCTATTCATTTCGAAGATGCTATTAAGGATAGGAAATGGATAGAAGCTATGGATGAGGAGATCAATGCCATAGAAAGAAATAAGACATGGGATTTGGTTGAGCTACCAAAAGTAAAGGAAGCCATTGAAGTTAAATGGGTCTACAAGACCAAGAGTAATGGTGAAGGAAAAATAAAAAGACACAAGGAAAGACTGGTTGTCAAAGGATATAAGCAGCAGTATGGGACAGTCTATGAGGAAACTTTCACACCAGTTGCTAGAATGGAAACCGTGAGAGGAGTGTTGTCCATAACAGCACAAAACAAGTGGAAAGTTTACCAAATGGACGTGAAGTCAACATTCCTAAATGGAGTGTTAATGGAAGAAGTTTGCATTGAACAACCTCTAGGCTATGAAAATAAAGGCCAAGAGCACAAAGTGTGCAGATTGAAGAAAGCTCTTTATGGGCTTAAGCAAGCACCAAGAGCATGGTACAGTAGGATAGATTCCTTTCTACTAGAAAATGGATTTGAAAAATGTGAGGGAGAACCCACCCTCTACATCAAAGAAAAGGATGGTAAAATTCTAATTTTTGTGTTATATGTTGATGATGTTATTTTCACAGGTAATGAAGATTATCTTATTGAAAATTTCAAAACAGTCATGAAAGAGGAATTTGAGATGACTCACATGGGTTTGTTGAGATACTTCTTAGGAATAGAAGTAGAACAAAATGGAAATGGGATTTCTATCTCACAAGGGAAATATGTTGATGAAGTATTGAAAAGATTTAATATGCAGGAGAATGAGATAGCAATTACTCCCACAGTGATGGGATTAAAACTCAGCAAAGAGGACAACAGCAAGGATTTTGATCCTAGTTTGTACAAGAGCATAGTTGGTAGCCTCATGTATTTGACTGCAACTAGACCGGACATAATGCATGTTGTTAGTTTGATTTCCAAATTCATGGAGAGGCCAAAAGAAGCACATTGACAGGTAACAAAAAGAATTTTGAGGTATGTTAAATGTACTAAAAGGTTTGACATTTTATATACTGCTTTAGAATGTTCAGATTTAATTAGATACACTGATAGTGATTAGGCTGGAAGTGTAGATGATCAGAAAAGCACATCCAGTTATGTTTTTCACATGGGTTGAGGAGCTATTTCATGGGCTTCTAATAAACAACCTATTGTAGCGTTGTCTACAGCAGAGGCAGAATATGTGGTAGCTACAGCAGCAGCATGTCAAGCAGTTTAGATGAGAAGAATGTTGAGGAGCTTATGCCAAGAGCAAGTAAAAGGAACTGTGATTTTTTGTGACAATAGCTCAGCTATTTCATTATCAAAGAATTATGTGTTTCAGAAGAGAACAAAACACATTGACACAAGGTTTCACTACATCAGGGAATTGGTAAACAATGGAGAAATTGTTTTACAACACTCCAGGACTAGAGTAGTTTGATGATATTCTGACCAAGCCATTGGGCCATAAGAGTTTTGAATTTTTCAGGAAATGTCTAGGTATGACTGATACCTAAGCAGTTGAAATTAAAGGGGAGTGTTGAAATGTAATTTTAACTGCAGTACCAAGTTGAAAAGCGACTATGTACTTTCCAGCAAAACAGCCTGTTCTCCATCGCACCGCTTTTTGCCAAAAGTTGTTTTTCCTTAGGAGGCTTCGATCACACCGATGAGCCGAATCGTGTCCACAGTACGGTTCCAAAAACACCCATTCCCCGGCTGGTAAAGTTCATTAAGGAAGGGCCTCCTGATATTGTCGTCAGTCATTCGATCAATGAAGACAAGATCAACGGTTGGTAATTCATGATCAACGGTTGGTAATTCATGAGAGTGAGGGCACATGTTTTTTGTTTTCAAAAATACCTCAGTATGACTGAAAATGCCGTAAAACTGAATACAAATGCAAGCCGTTCGATCAATGAGGCCAAGATCAACAGTTGGTAATTCATGAGAGTGAAGACACGTGTTTTTTGTTTTCAGAAAGACCTTCGTATGACTGACAAGGCCATAAAAGTGAATAACGGATGCAAGGCTGATTGGAAAGCGTGGATGGATGTGAAGTGGCCGTAAAACTACAGATGCAAGGCTGATTGAAAAGCGTGGATGGACGTGAAGCTAAACCCACGTGAAGTAATTAATGAAAAACTTATTACAGTTGGTAGATATAGGTGGAGATATTTTATTTTTATTGTTTTATTCACGGCACAAGTAAAAGGTAAAACAGCAGCCGCAGTTGATTAGCCAATCTGATTAGCAAATAGCCAAGCGTTTGAGTATCCAAGTTGAGTATTTGAGTATCCAATCCCAACGATATATATGTTATGTTTTGTTTTATGTTTTTTTTCGAAAAAAATGGCAGTGAGAAGAAGTAAAAAAAAGGGGATTTCTTTTTTACAGTAGTTTGAGCACATGGAATACGCAGCAGCGTAAAGGAATTTTTTTGTTGAATGTAAAGAAATTTTACACACAGTACTGTAAAATTTCTAAAAGAGACAGCTTAATTTTTTTTGGAAGTTCTTAATGAATCTCTATGAAAAAAGGAAGAAATATGTAACAGGGAGTTTATTAATGAATAGAAAGTTTTATGTGTGTTGCTGAAACTCCCTAGAAATTTTTTTTTTGCTTCTCTGGATTAATATCCTGTGCACAAAATATCATTCTCTATTCAGTCTTTTGTTTGAAATTATCAAAAATTTCCAACAAATCCATCAGAAATTTGAGCAAAGCGAATATCAAGACCAAGAATACGGGCTTCTTGCTCAATAGCTTGAGTGATCTGCTGGCGTATGTTACTATAACACCCTTGGAAGCAAAGTTCTTGGCTAACTGCATCATGGGAGTTATATGACCCTGCGTTGGGTACGGGAGCAGAAGAGCATGCAAGGGTTCCTGATTACGAGCCATCTGATTGCTGGACTATGATCTACAACATTCTAGGGTTACTGGCTAATTGATGCAGAGGTATTGGAATGTAAGGATTGCGTGGAGTTAGTTTAGCGAATGCAGAGCATAAGCATCTTTGGGCAGACAAAATATCCGTGGGTTAGGGCTGTTTCTTCACTCTTCATCGATCCCCTCATCATTGTTGCGCTGCCACTGTTATGGAGCAACCCATGTCACAACATAACATGAGGGCACGTTTTTTTAATTGAATAAATTCCGTGTAGGTCACGATCTCTGGTTTTTTATACACAGCAACCCATGTCACAACATGGGGGCACATTTTTTTTTTAAGCGAAAGGATTCCGTGTATATCACGAACTCTGTTTTTCTTTAGCAAGCACATTGTGATGATATTCGCCTAGTTCGATGGTTTGATATGCATTTTTCCCTATTTAGAAATCTGTAATCTGTAATCAACTTAAACTCACTGTATGAAGTAAATATGATTTTCTAATCGACTTAGACTCACTGTATGAAGTAAATATGATTTTTCAGATGTGAATGCATTAAAAAAAAAATATTAATTTGACTACTGCTTGGACAGCCTACCTGGCGTGTTGGTTGAGTCCATCCCAAAGAAAACTGAAAACCCTAAAATACATGACATGTGCCATGACGTTAAGTGCGAGCCTTCAAATACATAACATTTGCGATGACGTTTATATGCGGAAATATGCATGTGTGGTTCTTGGGATGTTCTTATCGCCGAATGTGGAAAAAGTGCAAACGCTAAAACACATGGCATTTGCACTGACGTTTATATGGGAAATATGTGATATGTGCTTATTGAAATGTTATTATATATGGAAACATAGTAAAATAAGTTAAATATTTATTATACGGTCAAAGTTTTATAATTTTATTTTAAATTATCTATATATATATTAAAGGGTATGTAATAATATTTTTAGTTATGGAAATTCATCTTATTTTATTATGGAAATTCTTAATTTGTAAATAGTTTTTTTATAATATTATGGTTTATTAATATCACATGTCTAATATGACATGTGTTGATATGACTTTTTTTATTTAATTAATTTGAAATAAAATAATTAAAAATCATAATTAACATGGAGATAAATCTTAATATCTGAGTTGTAAATACTATGAATATTTTATTATATTTATTGGAAATTAAATCTTTACCATTCACCTAATACTTAACTATACTTAAATTAAAATTATGGAAGGCTTATTTTAAAATAGATATGCATATAGACATAAATATGAAGTACTTAATATCATTATGGTAGTATTTAATAAAGTTTTTTTTAATATTTTAAAAATGATGGTTAATTTAAAATTTTATATTATTAAGATGAATTTTCAATTATTAAATTTAATGTTGAAATATATCTATTTTAGATATATATATTTTTAAAAAATTCGATAATTGAAAGGTGGTTTTCTTGGGTAGTGGGTAAGTATTTTACAAGGAAAGTGAGTTCTAGTAAATCTTATTGTGGATTACAACCAAAATATTTGTTTGCCTACTTATATTATAGATTTTTTCATAAGATTGGTAAATGCATTCTTGGTTAAATTAACAGATACTTATTCTATATCCAAACAAGGTTGGATTTCTATTTTTCATTTAGGTTTGTAGGTGGCCTAGCATCCTCCATGGAATAATTTCATTTATGAGTTCAATAAAGAGCACATTAGAGTAAGGGACAAACATGATGATCTTGTTTGGGCATACAATAGTTTAGTGATTAGTATGCAACGAAGTTGGGGTGTGTTCCATTGCTTACAAAATTATATTAACCACGACTAGTGGTACCAAAAAAATTGGAAGATTGTGGCTCCTTTATCGCAATCCTTCTGTTCTCACATATTCCAAATAATTGAGTGCTAAGCGCTGACTTGTGATTGCATGTAGAGGAAAGGGTTTGAATATTCAAGTATTTGTGTTTTATGCTGCAATGTTGTTGAGAATATCATCATCTATTTCTTCGGTACTAATATAGAAAATTATTTTGGCCTCATTTGGAATCTTAGTAAGAGAAACATGATTTGTGGAACAAACAAGGCGCTCTAAAATGTTTTAAATTCTTTCTTGAGAATTGATCCCTAAAGGGGCTCAAATTATGCTAGAATTCGCAATAGCAGCACAACCTCTAGCATAGAAACCTGTTGATTGATCATCAATGAGGAAGTCTCCCATATCAAGCTACTAGTAACCATTTCAAGTAACAGGTGTATATTGAAGCACTTAAGGCATCGATAACATTTTTTATTTCTATTATAATGCTCAATGAAACAACCATAAAAGATGTTAGAGAATGTACAATAGCGATACAACCTCTAACATATAAACCAGCAACACAACTATTGAAAATGCAACAAGAAAATCCTAATTTAATTTTGGCCTTGAATTAAATTGCGAACAAAATTGTAATTCTACATCTCATGATAACTTGTATTACTTAACTAAGATAATTTGACTTAATTGGCTCAGTTAATTCGAGTTGAGGGTCTAAATATAGTCATGTAGAGTGTCTCCTACATTATAGGAGCCCTGGTTGAGTTTATTTTGAGTTGTAATTAATTAATTCAGTCTAACTGAGTTAAATCAGTTAAACTAGTTCCAACTATTGGAGGAACTAGTGGGACGTCTATTAGTGTGGTGCTTCCTTAAGTGTAGTGTGATTAAGTGTTGTGTGGTGCTACCTAAAGTCGTGTGGTGCTGCGTGAAGTGTAGTGTGGTGCTTCCTACAATGGAGTGTGTTGTTTTCTACAATGATCAACCAATAAATTGAATATTTACTCATAGTTAACTCACGCATGTCAGATGAGAGAAAGAACCAATTGAGATTAGAGTTCAGGGATAGTGTACTATCGATTGTATGATCATCCAAACTATACAGGTGGCACATGGAGTTAGAGGAAGGCCTATGAGGATTGCACAATTCATATTGAGGAATTTCTCTAATTAATAGGGGTGAATTCCTTGAGGAACAATGCAAGAATATAGGGACTTTGGCAAGCAAAAAATTGGTTAATTATTGGCATGGGCTTATCTAGGAAGTAATGAGACAAATAGAGATAGTGCAAAAGTTGTTCGCAATTGAGAAAAGCATTTTAATTTTCTCATATTTTCTGACTAATGCAATACACAGATAGAAAGAGTTTTTAGTTGTGGCTTTCCTAAGGAAATCATTGTGTTATGTTTTGATTGAATTCTTTCTCTTGTATGCTTTTTGATTTCGTGATCATTTAATTTTTTTTCTACTGTTAAGTAGAGTAGATTTAAGACTATTGCTTTAGCATATTACATTTAGCAATTTGAATCTATAAGGATTTTCGAGGAAGTGGGTTATTTGAGGAAGAAATGTGGAAACGAATATGGGTTGATGCCATGGTTGACGAGTATGACTCCATTATCAAAAATAGTGTTTGGAAATTTGTCCCAGGACTAGCAGACAGTTCAGTGGTGAGTTCCAGATGGCTTTACAAGGTAAAGAAAGTAGCGGATGGGAGTGTCGACAAACACAATGCTATATTTGTGGAAAAAGGGTTCTCTCAGGTGGAGGGAATTGATTACAAGGAGACCTTTACTCCAGTGGAAAGGTACTCTTCAATCAGATCTATTTTATCATTTTCAGCACAGATGGGATGGAAGATACATGAGATGGATGTGAAAACAACATTCCTCAATGGTGTGGATGACGAAGAAGTGTACATTGAGTAGCCAAAAGGATTTGAGACCTTCAATAGAGAGTCACATGTATGCAAACTCAACCGGACATTGTATGGACTAAAAAAAACACCCCATGCTTGGTACACTAGGATTGAGAACTATTTCAAGAGGTTGGGCTTCACCAAAAGTTAAGCAGAAGCGAACCTTTACCATATTTTGGTTGAAGCTCAATTGTTGATTATAGTATTATATGTCGATTATTTCATTCTAACATGTGATGAGAAGCTGGTAAAATCTTGCAAATAGGACCTTGCAAGAACTCGAGATGAAGGACCTGGGGCTCATGCATTACTTTCTTGGTATAGAAGAGTGGCAAGGAGATGAGGAAATTATTAATGGTGTTGGACCCGCCAACATTCAAGGGATCTCCCTGGTCTGAAGTCCCAACTACACCTCACACTATTTGTTGTAAGAATCCCATCTCGTACGATGGCCCAGTGCCATTATCTTAGAGATTTGTGTTCGCTCTTGTTGTTCAGAACATGAGAGTGTTATCCTTGTAACTTCAAGAAAGTGAGGTGAGTGTGCCTGGTGAGTGTATAATGTAACTCTGTGTATGGGTTCTCTTACTGTCAAAAGGGGGGAGTAAATTGAGCCTCTTGATGAGAGGCAATAGTCCCAAACCAGGAAGAAACACACACGAACAACAAGGGTATGTCCAGCATCCATCGGAATAGTCCACATCAAATGCAGTAGTCGTGGAAACCAAATTTCAAGGGAAAACATGTACACTAACCTACAGAATAGTCCACATGGGGGTGATGGTCATTAAAACCAAGAAAACACAAACATGGTCTATCTAATTTTCGGCGGAGTACTCCACATGGAGAGGACAACACTGATAAAATTACAATACATCTTCAAGAATATGAGTACTAAAATAACTAAAGTAGTTCAACTATCTTAGTACAGGTTAAGAAAAAATGCATTACAAACATTCAAATAATTGATCACATGCTTAGTATTTACCCCAAAAATAAAAGTTCTCAAATCGGATCAAAAAATGTACGAATGCATCTATCTCGTCAAGACGATCACAACAAAATTTGTCTCACAGAAAATTGAGTCCAGATGGAGGAGAAAAGGCCTGTTATTCATTCTCCTAAACAACTAAAAAAATTGCAAAACACAACAGAATGATTACATGGTAGTACAATCACCATGATGGAAATCTTCTTCAGTTTTTTCCCAATGAGGCTATGACAAGTGTCAGTTTAGGATTCGCTATTTTGGTTGTGTGAAGGTGAAATTGTCCAATGTCCTCCAAGGTGGAATTATGAGTTCATGGTGAATATTATGTAGAATGTCTATATATATATATATATATATAT
>APFE030005715.1:15166-42546 GCA_000404065.3 Pinus taeda
AGTTAGTTAGTTCCGAACTATATCAAATTCCACGAAATATTTGAATATGGAAATGTTTTATATGGTGCGACAAAATGTATTAAGGGATGGGTAGAGGGTGGGTTGAACCTGTGAGCTCCCCGTCCCAAACTCTATTTCATACTGTATAACCAACTGGATTGTTAAACGATGATCACCATACTATATTTATGCTTACAATAAATTCAGATGATGAAGCAGAGGCAGCCAATCCCGCGGGCCAACTCCCTCACAATAAGACTACTCAATGTACCCATGGTCAAGCGCAAATGGATAAGTGTGGTTAGTGTGCCACTAATCCAGCTTTAATTTAATTAATCTGTCATTAAAGATAGTCAAAGTTTTGGATGCGTGCCAATTTTTTGCAGAACTGGCAATTTTGGCGGTGTTAACTCAATTCTTCTACAATTTTAGTGGCGTTTCCTAGGGAGACATTGAATGAAGCATATCTTGAGAAATTTTCAACCAAATTGAGCTCAAAAAGAGGTGTTATTGGCTAATTTTGACATTCAAAACACATTGGTGCAGGTATCAAGAGTGATATAGCTTTGTAAACAACATTTCTTCCACATTGAGCTAATAGAGACGCCCAAGCCATGGAAGCTCGACCAAGGAGATGTAGCCCAAGAGGGGTGAACTCCTTCATAAAAATACTTTGTTAATGTATCTTTTTGATGGTTTGATGCACTGTACATGTTTTATGTTCTGTATTTGTTTCTAAAGATATTTTGATCATGATTGTCTTTTAGGACTTAAGGAAATTTACATGATTGTATTCATAAACAGTTAATGAAACCTCGACACAAGGAGAAATAAGCATGCACATATTTATAAATCTGTAATTTTTATTAGCACAACAAAACTAATCATACAAAAATAGATCAAGCTGGTATCAAAGCGAGGTTGAATTGCTAGATTTTGTGCAATTAGGTTTTTACTGGTTGCAAAATTGTGATGCTTACAAGGTTAAAGTTGTAGAAAGGAGAAGGGAAGCTATTGGTTGCAACTCCTAAGGTAATGCCTAGAAGAAGGAGAGCCACAAGGCCAAAATCTCCACCACCCAAATTTTTGATTCCAACTGCACTTGAAACTCAATTTTTTCCTTCAACTGAGATTGAAGAGGTACAAGAAGTACAAATTTATGGGCCTAAATCCATAGCCATTATGTCTGGAGAAAGAGAGCGTGAAGGTCCCTTTTTAGAAGAGGAAGAATTCAAGAAAGGTTTCTATACTTTAATTGACAAGGTTAAATTCCTCTATGAAGAGACGAACACTAGAATGGTTGGAGAGAGTTCTAAACCTCCACATGGAGAATGAAGCTCAGAGGACAAAAAATATGAGTAGAAGGATTCAAAGGGGAATGGTGGAAATCCACCTCCATCTCCACCATCCTCATCATCTTCCTCATCATCTATATCATCTTATACAACATCATCTTCCACTACCACCACTGAAATTGTGCATACTCATTCCAAGAACCCAAAAGGAAAGACTCCATTACTAAAATTGGACATAAAATTAAAACTTCCCACGTACAACGGAGACGTGAATGTATAAAAGTTGGACAACTGGATTTGATAGTTGGAGGTATACTACATAATTTAGAACCTTCAAGAGACAACTCAAATATCTAATTAGCTTAGTTGAGGCTAGAAGGAGTTGTGTTTGTTTGGTGGGAAGAAACGACTCAAGACGAAAAGAGAATCCATGGTAAGATATCCATCACTTGGGTTGAATTTATTTCTGCAATTAACAGATAGTTTTATCCTTTAGCCTATATGCAAAAGGCCATGATGAGTTGGCATAATTTTAGGAAACTTAAAGGCCAAACAGTCCAAGATTATACACAGGATGAGTTTAGGAAAAGGGATTTGTCATTAGGAGTGAATTTGAATTCCCAAGATACACCGTTGAAATATATTGGGGTTTTACATTTGTATCTGAAACATACTATCCTTGTGTTTAATCCAAATAAGTTAGATGAGGTATGTGTGCAAGCTACACACCTTGAATCTAGAGGAAAGAAAACTCAGGAAGAGGGTAGTAAGAGAAATCCATTTAAGGGTAAGGAGAAATAAAAGTGTCGAAGATGGAAGAGAACGAAGAATTCAAGTGTGAAGAAAGAAGGAGATAAAATCACATGAAAACGTTCTTCCAAAGAGGGCCATGGTGAAGCCCAATGCTAGAAATTACATCCTGAATTAAGGCCTAAGAAACAAAACAATAAGGGTAAGGAAAAGACGACCACTACCACACAACATGACCTTAGTTCATAGTCTGGTGATTAGACCAATATTTTAGCCATGGTTACAAAAGGAAGAGAAAATGTTGCAAGCACTACTTTGTCACATAGTCAAAACAACACTTCAAATGAAGAGTAAAGGATAGAGTTGTTTCATGTTAGAGTGATTTCAAATCATACAAATATTGATGCATTATTTGATAGTGGGTCACAATCAAACTTGATTTTAGAAGGCTTGGTTAAAAAACTAAACCTTGAAACTGTACCTCACCATAAACCATATCCATTAGGTTGGATGGTAAACAATGCAAACTTACAAGTTAGAAGGAAGTGTTTATTCAAGTTCGCCATTACTGAAAAGTTCATTGACGAAGTTGAGTTAGATGTAGTTCCACTTGACATCGCAGGAATTGTTTTGGATAGTCCTTATTTGTATGGTACAAATTTATTGATTGCCATGACAACAAATACACATTCCTCAAGAATGGGGTGGAGTACATAGTGAGATCCCATCACAAAAAGCTAAACATTTCCTTGCTTAAGGTAGCACAGATGAAGAGACTAGTAAATGCAAGTAAAAATTTCGTGCTTCTCATGATCAAGAAAAGGATGATATTTATTATGAATATTTTGAAGGTTGTGATGATAAATTGAAATCTGATTTTTTTGATGTGGTAAGCAAGCATGGAAAGATGTTCGAGGAACCAAAGGGGTTGCCTCCTAAGAGGGGAATTCAACATGTTCCACTTCCCAACATTGGCATGTATCGCATGTCTATTATGGAGAGCTGGGAAATCAAAAACCAAATTCATGAATTGATGAGCAAAGGTATCATACACCCATCTACTTCACCATGTGTTTCACCCATTGGCTTGGTGCCAAAGAAGGATGGAACTTGGCACATGTGTGTTGATTTTCGTGCACTGAAAAAATCACGATAAAGAATCATTATCCACTCCCAAGAATTGATTATTTTCTATATCAGTTGAGGTATGCAAAATATTTCACTAAGTTATAGTAATGAAGTGCTTATCATCAAGATAGGATAGTTGAAGAAGACATTTTGGAAATTGAATTTAAAACTGAACACGGTTGTTTGAGTGGCTTTTTATGCCTTTTGGTCTTACAAATGTTCCAACTACTTTAATCAGGGTAATGAATGATGTATTAATACCATTTCTAGATGATTTTGTCATTGTCTACTAAGATGATATTCTCGTATTCAGCATGTCAAGAGATGAACATGTCATGCATGTAAACAAAGTACTTCTCTAGTCCATTTGGGACACATTGTTAGAGGAGGTGAGCTGAAGATAGAGCCCTCTAAGGTTGAGGTCATTCTGAATTGGCCCAAGCCCAATACAGTTACAGAGGTACGAAAATTTTTAGGGGCAGCACAATATTGGAGAAAGTTTATTGCTAATGTTTCTTCCGTTATAGCTCCATTACATGCATTGAAAAGTGTCAAGAAATTCTTCCATTTGGGAGATGTATAGCAGAATGAATTTGATTCTTTGAAGCAAAACATAAGTTCAAAATATGGTATTAGCACTTCTGGATCTTAGACAACCATTCTAGATTCAAACGAATGCAAGCGATTATGCCATGGCAATAGTTCTATTGCAGCATGGTAAGCCCATTTCATTTCATTCTGAAATCTTCAATGGAGTTGTAACTAAATATCCCACATATGACAAAGAACTTTATGCATTGGTACAAACTGTTAAGAAATAGAAGCACTATTTGATGGGAAATGAGATTATCATCCATACCGACCATCAACCATTGCAGTATTTACAGTCACAGTCAAAGTTGCAACAATGACGACATTTCAGATGGATGGGTTTTCTACAGCAATTTCATTTGGTTATCGGGTAAAAAAATGGAATCTAGAATAAGGTAGCTAATAAGCTTTCAAGGCCTATTTTAAATTTATCTATTATACTCAAGCATAATTATGTTTTGCATGAAACAAAGAACAATATGAAAATGATAGTGACTTTAAGGAAATATATGCAAGCTTGAGTTAAGGAAATGAAATTGAAGAGTTGGATTATCATGTAAATAATAGTTTGTTGTATCACTTGGGAAAGTTTTGTATTCCACAGGGAGAAAGAAACAATATCATAAGGGAGGTGCACACTTCATTGATTGTTGGACACTTTGGTGTAGGAAAGATAGTATCGAAGCTTCAAAGGTATTATTGTTGGTCACGCATGTTGGATAATATTCCTCACTTCATAAGAGGATGTTCTTTATGTGATACAAGTAATCCTAACAATAGGAAACTTGGTTTATCAATCCACTTCTAGTACCTTCACGTCCATGGGAGAGTATCTCAATGGATTTTGTAGGATGTCTTCCATTGTTGAGGAAATGTCATGATTACTTGTATGTAGCTGTAGACAAGTTCAGCAAAATGTGCATATTAACACCATGTAAAATTCAAATTACATATAAACAAACATCTCATCTTTTCTTCCAAAACATTTCGCTTCATTTTGGTCTCCATACTTCTATTGTAAGTGATCGAGATTCTCTATTTGTTGGGAATTTTTGGTCAAATTTATGGGACATGATGGACACAAAGTTGAAGAAGAGCACAACCTTTCATCCACAAATAGGTGGACAAATCGAGGTGATCAATAGAACAATTAATCATACTCTTAGAGGATATTGCAACAAAAATCCCAAGTTGTGGGATGAACAGTTGCACTACATACAACATGCATACAGCAAGGAAAAGCATTCTTCCACAAACACATCGCCATTTGAAGTATGTTATGGGTACTTTCCAAGAACTCCATTAGACTTAATATTTGAGAAAGATGTTGCCATAGATAGCGACATCGATAAGGCAAGGAAGTTCATAGAGAAAATTCATTTGTTACATCAAACAATGTAAGAACAACTTGAGAAAAGTCGAAGCAGCTACAAGGCAAGGCATGAAAAACATCGGGTTAATCAAAAATTTAAAGTTGGTGACAAAGTTTGGTTATATATTAGCAGAGAGGGACTTCAAGGGGAAGGTAAAAATCTTAAACCAATCCATTATGGTCCTTTTAAAATTCTAGAAAATATTAGTAACAATGGATTTAAGCTTGATTTTCCTCCTTATATGCAAATATACTTTGTTTTTAATGTAGATATATTGAGAATGTTTGAGCCTCCTTTTGTTGATGATCAAGGAGAGCATGTCTAGCTACCATCAAGATATGATTCCTCACTAGAATATCTAGACGAGCTTCCGCAAGATCTCATACCTAAAAAAGAACGAGAACTTGAAAAGGAGGCGATGTTTAATACCTTAGAGTGGGACTCAAGGGACAAAAACCTTCTCAAGCCAAATGGTTGTAGAACGAGAAGGTAAGGGAGATATACCCTCACCTGTTGAACAATTGAGAGTATATTTTACAATCCAAAAGGCTTCTAGTGGGGAGGAATGATCGGGTGCTTAGTATTTAGCTCAAAAATAAAAGCTCATATTGGTTCTAAACCTATACGAGTACATCTACCTCATCAAGACAATCGCAACGCAATTTGTTTCACTGAAACTGAGTCTCGATGAAGGAGAAAAGGCCTGTTATTTATTTTCCTAAACAACTAAAAAAATTGTAGACATGACAGAATGATGACATGGTAGTATAGTCAGCGTGACATGAATCTTCTTCATTTTCTTCCCAACGAGGTTGTGATAATTTACAAGAAAGGGCATGACAAAGTAGTAGCGGATGCTTTATTGTGCCAATTTGAGGATGAAAGCACCCTGCTATCAATCTCTCTTCCCATACCAGATTGGATTGAAGAAGCCCGCAAGGAATGGTTTTCACACCCCTCTCTCCCAACTCATTAATAACTTGAGAGAAGATCTGAATTCCTCAGTTGGCTAATCTTGGAAGGATGAGATTCTTTAGTACAAGGATCGATTAGTTATATCGCTGATATCCACCCTCAAAACTCACATTTTGGTAGAGTTTCACTCATATCCCACTTCAGGGCATGTAGGTTTTCAGAAGACTTATTCTTGCAATAGTCATTCTTTCTTTTAGACTGGCAAGAAAGATAAATTTCTTACTTTTGTAGTTGAATTTGATGTGTGTTAACACCACAAAGGAGGAATAGTCAAGGCACTAGGAACCTTACAACCATTCCCAAACCTTGCCTCCATCTGGATGGATGTTTCTATGGATTTCATTACTCGTCTCCCAAAGTCGGGAAACAAATCTGTCATCATGGGGATTGTGGACAGACTTTCTAAATATGCTCATTTTTACACTCTACCCCACCCATTTACCCCCACTTTGGTGGATCAAGCTTTCATGGACCAGATCTTCAAACTGCATGGCATGCCAACTTCCATTGTGTCTAATCGTGACCCGACTTTCAGCAGCCAAATTTGGCAAGAACTTTTCAAGCTATAAGGCACCCAACTTCAACTAAGTACTACATATGATCCCCAAACTAATGGTCAAATTAAATCAATTAACAACTGTTTGGAGACATACCTATGGTTCTTCACTTCAGAAAATAAGAATCAATGGGTACAATGACTACCTTTAGCTGACTGGTGGTATAATACTAATTATCATGAAGCCACCAAAATGACTGCATATGAAAAAGTGTATGGCTAACTCCCACCTTCAACTATTTCTTATACCCCTTGATGCTCTAAGGTGAAAGAAGTTGATCAACTCCTACAAAATCGTGTTGCCATGCTAGCTCATCTCAAAGATAGTCTCCATCAACCTCAGAATCGAATGAAGCAATAGGCAGACCAACATCTTTCAGAGTGCACATTTCAAGAATGGGATCAGGTATTCCTGTGGCTGCAACCATATAAGCAAAAATCACTCAAACAAGAGGGCTTCTAAAAATTAACTCCAAAATTCTATGGACCTTATCAAATACTTCAACACATTGGAGCAATAACCTATAAGATGGCCTTGCCACCAACTTCAAAAATCCATCTAGTGTTCCATGTATCATGCCTCAAGAAAGTGGTGGGGAACAATTGCATAATTCAAAATAGTCTAGCTGAATTGGATGAGGAAGGTTCACTCTAGCTCCAACCTGAACCAGTCCTAGATACTCTATTGGAATTATGATACAGGTGTTGTCCTTAATGGAAACTCACTTAGATGACAGTTCATAGTGTAGGAGGTCAACAGAAAATGATTACAGATCAGACTCCAAAGAATGAAGACAGAGAGGTATATGTTGGTTCACCTTGTCCAAGGAGCATATACATGTTGGTTAATAGAAAAAAAGTAGCGTATAACTTATACATACACTTTCACAGGAGGAAAAGCGCGTACATGTTGGAAAATGAAGTTTTTGATCCAAGGTATTTGATCTGAGGTATTTTTTCCAAGGTATTGACCCTAGGTATTTGGTCCAAGGTATTGGTCCTAAGTGGTTTTGGTCCAATGTATTGAGAAAGGCCTAAGAGTATATAAGGAGGAGAAGATCATTAGGCCAATAAGCAAGCAATAAGATTCTAAGGAATACTTCTATCTGAACTATATTTTATGTTGCAGGGTTGTGTTTGGGACTAGATCTAAAATATTCATGTGCACCTTAAGTTCAATATTAGATCAGGAATCATGAGACTTGAAATGACTTATTCTTGAATGATCTGATATTGGTTGAGACTAGATCTGATGTTTTGTGCCTGTTCTATTCGTTATCTGTCATGATCTAGGTTTGTCTAAAATCTGGAATTTCTAAGAAGTTCTGAGTCAATATCTGTAGATCTGTACACAAGTTCATCTCGGAGAAAGAGTGTGTACACGTAGCTTCGACACTTTCAAGTACCATATAAAAAAGAAAAGCTTCTTTTCAGACTTGATTGATCTATCTGATCAAATACTATTGTTTTAATAATATTTTTCTATGAAGTCTTCTTAGATATGAATGTAAAACTGAATGGATAAGGAGGCTGGAATTTTATTGATTGAATGTATAAGTGAGAAGAAGTGACCTTTGTCCCTACCTGTGTAAATCTCTGTATATATTCAGTATATTGATGATTGGTACAAACTTAATTCAAAAGTTTATGTTTGCAGTAGTTTTGAAGGTATACGTAGGTTTATTTCACAGAAGTAGTGTATACATGCAGGTTGGGTTCAACTAAGTAGCGTATACACTTTAATGCATGATTTTTGAGGTTAGAGTTGGTTCTGAATGATGCAGTGTTCTGGGTTCAGCATAGTGTTCTAGTGTCAGTGATCTGATTATTCAAATATGTTAGGTCCCTATAATACTAGTGATTACCCCATTACTATTGTAGTTGTATCCCTTATTATTATTGTTGTGCCCCTAGTGTCCCCATATTGTTATTATTGTGCCCCATATAATCCCTTTATTGTTATTTTTGTGGCTTTATATTATTATTTTTAGGTCAGCTAGGTTATATTGTGACTCCTTAGACTCCTATATATAGAAATGAGGTTTTGTCATTTGAATCATCGAACAATTGTTCATTTTTGTAATGTAAAGGAGGTTTCCCCCACGAAAAGGTTGAATTCTAAGGCATTCAATTATCTTTTCTATGTTTTTGTGAGCTGGTTTCATAACAAAATCAACTAAATATTGGTTGATGCAGTTTAAATTTAAAAGATTTGATGGGTCCAGTGTGAAGATTTGATGAAATGTGGCCTTCATATTGTCGTGTTGTGATCCAAGAGTATCCAATTTGAAAATTCATGAAACATGGTCCTTGGTGGAAGAGTGGAGTTTTTTGTAGGTTGTCACCTACATACTAGTAAACATATTGGCTAGTACAAGAGCTAGGGGTTTGTAGCTCGCTTCCAGTAGAAGCTAGAGAATGAGAGAAGGTTGTAACCTTTTGTAAGTAGAAGCCTGCATACTGGTATCAGTCTGCACCTCTACAAGATTGTAAACATATTTTCTTCTTATTAAAAGAAGACAGAGACGACATCAGCAAGTGGTTATTACCCACATTGGGTTTTCACCTTAAATATTGGTGTTCATGTGTGTTATTTATGTGTGATGATTTATTATGCTTTTACTACACTGTCTAATAAATATCTGATATACTAGTTTAAGCTCAACACATAATAAATTGTCTAAATCACAAGTTCTCTTCATATACGCTGGTTTCTTTAAGCACAATCATGTGTACACACTAGTTCACTTCATTGAAGTAGCGTATATAAAACTGTTTGGGAAATAAAATTACTGAACTGATAATACTGATTCACCACCCTCTCAGTATTATTTCCAACAATTGGTATCAGAGCAGGTCCTTTAGAAGAAGCTTGATCACTTGAAGGGAGATCCAACATCATGAATAATCAAGAAAGCATGGGATCCATCAGACCGCCAATATTTGATGGGAGCAACTTTGTTTATTTAAGAACCATGGCCTATCTACAATCACTTGGAATGGATGTCTGGGAAATTGTGGAAGGAGGATATACATTCCCAACAGCAATTCCTACAGATGTTGTAGGTAAAAATAAATATGAAACCAATGCCAAAATTGTCAATACTTTATTGGGAAGTCTGTCAAAATCATAGTTTGTCAAAGTCATGCAGCTCAAATCAGCCAAAGAAATACGGGACAAATTTGTTCTAAGCTACGAAGGAGACTCTTAGGTAAAAAGTGCTAAGCTTCAGACTCTCAGAATTCAGTATGAAACTCTTAAGATGCATAGTGATGAAAGTATAGCTAGTTATTTCTTACATATAGATGAGGTTGTTAATTGTATGAAGAATATGGGTGATGAAATAAAGGAATTTACCATATTTGAGAAAGTTTTGAGATCCTTGTGTGCTAAGTTTGAATCCAAAATATCTTCCATAGAAGAAAAATAGGATCTGCAGAATATCACTATGTCATAGCTTCACGGAATCTTAACTACCTTCAGGATGAGAAAGGAGCACCATCAGATACGAGAGAAGCCACCTTTAAAGCCTCAACAAAAGGAATGGAAGAACACAATGAATCAGGACATATTTCAGAAGAAGAAGAATAGGTAAACTTTGTCAAGAAGCTTCAACAAGGTTCTGGAAGGTTTAGAGGCAAGCTACCCTTCAAATGCTTTGGTTGTGGAAAATTCGGTCATTATGCTGCCAAATGTCCTGATAAGGATAAATATGAAAAAGGAAAGGAATATGCAAAAGGGAATAGAAAACAAGTTGTGAATAAAAGGAGTTACTATACTCATGAAGATAGAAATGGCTTATCTAATAGTGATGAAGATGAAACTGGACAAGGTTACAAACTTCTCATGGGTTATGATAGAAATTATTTTGGGGATAGTTTATAAGAGGATAGTGATGGTTTATCTAATAGTGATGATTATAGAATTCTCATGGCTTATGACGATGATAACTTTTGGGATGATTTAGAAGAGGAAGACCTTCATGAAGAAATATATAAACTCAAAATCTCCTTGGAAGAAAAGAACATGATTATAGATACCTTGACATACCAACTTGATGAAAAGGAAAAACACAATGAAAAACTGAATGTGAAATTGTGGGTCTAAGAAAGGATCTTGAGAAAATGAAATCTCTCAATCTTAGATTTGCTAAGGATCAGAAGCTTTAAATGAAATTATCAAAGTTGAGCGTTCCACTCTGATAAAGACAGGTCTTGGATATACTGAAGAAGCATCTCAATCACAGAAGTCATCAACCTCCACCAAAAGCTATCTTGATGTAGCAAAGACTAATGAACAGTATGAAAATCATCAACAAAGGCATAAATCAGACCACCAGGTAAATCATACTCAGTTTACTCCAAGGATGAATAGAAGCCACAACCAACCTCAAGGAGATCATACTCAATTTGCTCCATAGATGAGTAGCAATAGAAACTATAATCATTAGGTTAATAGATTCAATAGTCGTAGGAACTTCCTTAATGCATTGCTTACAAAACCATCTTGAATAGAGCAGCACAAAATAAAATGAATGTAACAAGGATCAAGAGAAGTTCCTATAATAACTTTTCTCCTCTTGAAAATGAAATAGAATTCTCAATTTGTAACACATTTGGTCATAAAGAATTTGAATGCAGGAGAAAATTTCGGAAAACATCTCAAAAGGGGCAAACACCGTTAAATCCTAGGATATGGAGAGGGAAAGAATCTCAAATAGAAATATGTGGTATAGCCTTGTATGCATAAGGACAAGAAAATTAGTGGTACATCGACAGTGGATGCTCAAAACACATGACAAGTGACAAAGAAAAACTTCACTCATATAATGCCTCAGAAAAGGAAAAGAATGTCTCATTTGGAAATGACACTCCTGCTGTCATAAAAGGTAACGGCTTTGTTTCCTTGAAAGAAAAGGTTAAAGTTTGAAATGTTATGTATGTAGACAATTTAAAGCATAACCTGTTGAGTGTTAGTCAAATGTGTGATCAAGTAAATGAAGTAGTGTTTTGATCAAACAGATGTGTTGTTCGTGAGCTTGATATAGGAGAGACCGTGATCAAAGATACAATAACTCCAAACAACTTAGACATACTCAAGGGAGGACAAAAACAATCATATCTAAGCAAAAATGATGAATATTGGTTGTGTCATAGAAGATTGGGACATATAAGCTTTTCTTATCTAAGAAAATCATGCAGACTCAAGGTTGTTCGTGATCTTCTAGATATCATCACCCCAAAAAATACAATATGCAAACCATGTCAAATTGGTAAGCAAACCAGAGACCACTTAATAGAAAAAGAAGAGTTAGCTAGTAAGCCTCTTGAACTTGTCCATACTAATTTATGTCGACCATCAAGGAGAAGGTCACCTCGAGGAGAAGAATACTTTATTTTTTTCACTGATGATTTTTTCTAGAATGTGTTGGACTCCTCAGCAAAATGGTGTGGTAGAAAGAATGAACAAAATAGGTCAACAAATGGCTCGAGCTATGGTAGATGAATCTGGAACTCCTACAACCTTCTCGGGTGAAGTTGCATTCGCTACCGTAACTATTCTCAACAAAGCAAATGTTTTGGTAAATAGCACTCAAACTCCATATGAACTTTCGTATGGAAAGACTCCTACTATAAAATACTTTAAACTTTTTTGAAGAAAATGTTTTATTAAAAGGACTGATGAAAAACTTGGTAAGTTTGAACCTAGAGGAGATGAAGGTATTCTTCTAGGTTATTCTTCTAGAAGTAAAGGATATAAATGTTATAATAAAATACTTGGGAAAATTGTTGAAAGAATTGATGTTGTAGTTGATGAAGCATGCAAAAATCCAAAATAGATAAAATCAATAGAAGATTATGACAATGAAGACAATTGGGATTATTTTCCCACATCAAATAAAAATGATATTGAAGAAGAAACCAGTGAAGCACCAGAAGAAGAGATAATAGTAGAAGAAAATACTTCATCTAGGTATGTTCAAAAAAATCATCCAGAAACTCAAAGTTTAGGGGAAAAAGAGGCAGGTGTATAGACAAGAAGAACTATTACAGGGACCTCAAGCTATCTACCATTACTATCCTCCACCAAACCTCAAAGTGTAAATGAAGCATACAAAGATGAATGTTGGGTCAAGGCCATGGATGAAGAACTTGAGAAAATTTAAAAGACTGATACTTGGGAATTAGTTCCTAGACATAATGATAAAAATATTATAGGAACTAAATGGATATTCAGAAACCAACTAAATGAAAATGGAGAAGTCATTAGAAACAAGGCCAGAAACCTTTGCACCTGTTTCCATAATTGAAGCCATAAGGATGTTTCTTGCTCTTTCTAGCTTTCAGAAATTCAAAGTATACCAAATGGTTGTAAAATCAACTTTCCTTAATGGAGATTTAGAAGAAGAAGTTTATATTGAATAGCCAGAAAGATTCATTCTTGGAAATGATGCAAAACTTGTATGCAGACTCAAAAAATCTCTCTATGGTCTTAAATGGGCTCCAAGGGCCTAGTATTACCACCTTGAAAAATATCTACACCAACAAGGTTTTAGAAAAGATTCTGCAGATAGAAATATATATACAAAGATTGAAATGGATAAATTTTTAATTATTATTGTTTATGTTGATGATATCATTTTTGGTAGCAATGAAGAATCCATGAGTCAAAATTTTTCTTCAGTAATGCAGCAAGAATTTTTAAATGTCCTTGGTTGGTGAACTTACCTATTTTCTTGGTCTACAAGTTCAACAAACTGAAGATGATATTTTTCTGTCACAAACCAAATATCTCAAATAGATCTTGAAAAGGTACGAAATGGAAGATTCTAAACCTATATGTACCCTAATGGTAACATGATGTAGTCTTAGCTCAAATGTTGAATTAGCAAGAGTACATCAACCAACTAATAGATCCATGATTAGCAGTCTGCCTTATTTAATAGGTAACTGACCTCACATCATGCATGCTGTAGAAATAGTTGGAAGATTCCAAGAAAATCCAAAGGAATCACACCTTCAGGCAGTCAAAATAATTTTCAAATATCTTCAAGGAACTTAGGACTTCGGTTTATGGTAACCTAGAGATGCAGATCTTACTTTTCATGCATATACAAATGCATATCGGGCAAGAAGTGTTGATGAAAGAAAAAACACTAGTGGTGGTGCATTCTATATGGGTTCTAAGTTAGTTTCTTTGTTAAGCAAGAAACAAAGTTCAATTTTTTTAGCTACAACTAAAGTAGATTATGTGGTTGTTGCATATTGCTACACAAAAACACTTTGGATGATGCAAACTTTGCAAGACATTTAGATCACATGTACTCCACATGTCTCCATTCTATGTGATAATACAAGTGCCATTAGTATTTCTAAGAATCCAGTCATGCACTCTAAGACCAAGCACATACCCATCGAGTACCATTTTCTACGTGAACAACTGCTTGAACAAAAGGTCAAATTGGAGTATGTTCCCTCCAAAGAATAGGTTCCTGATATATTAAGTAAACCACTACCCAGAGAAACATTTGAATATATCAGAGAAAAGCCGGGAGCAGTTGTTGCATCTAACTTTTTCAGAGAAAGGTTATTATACGCGTATTTCATGAAGTATAGTCATGTACACATGCGGGTTTCAATGGGTCAAGGAGTGTATATGTTTTTCAGACAGGAAAAACAATGGTGCAAGCTCTGATATGGGTTCTATGTCTGATGTTGACGATTATTCTCTATCAATATGATTTTTTCATTAATTTTTTATCTTACTGACAAAGATGCCTTGATCATTGACTTATTAACAATGCACAGGTAGCACAAGTTTAGGGGGAGAATTACCCATCACATACATTCAACATTGTTGGCATTATGTTTGTTGAGTTCAGCTATGCCTTCAAATATTTATACCATTTGTTGCTTAAGTAATGTAAAAGTCTAGGGTGTCATATGTCTTCTCATACATTTGAATGAGTCCTCTTGGACAAATTATGTAATTTGTATGCCCACTTTGCATGGGATGGATGAGGTAATATTTATTATTTTTGTCATGTATAAACAATTTGTATATCCCCACTTGGTTGACTGGATGAGTCAAATTTGGTATATCCCCACATGCTTCACTGGATGAGTCAAATTTGGTATATCCCCACATGGTTGGGAGATGGATGTATGTATGAGTCATTGGTGGTAAGAAGGTCATACTCACATAGCTGAATTATAGAGTCATGTTATTCTTTTGGAGAATAGTTTTGCAAACTCTACATGTGCTCACGAGGAGTATGGACGGTTTCAGTGCATCTCATCATGTACAAAGGGGAGCTCAATTAGATAATTCCACATGTACTCAGGGGGAGCACGGAAAGGATAATTTATGTCAAAGGGAGAGGATATCTTGGTCTTCCCTTTTCCCTTGATCTCAAAGGGGGAGAGTGTCTTGGTGTTTTTGTTACCATCAAGTCTAAAGGGGAAGATTGTTGGCATTATGATACAGGTGTTGCCCTTGATAGCAACTCACTAAGATGATAGTTCACAGTGCAACGGGTCAATAACAAAGGATTACAGATCAAACTCCAAAGAATGAAGAAAGAGAGGTATACGTTGGTTCACCTTGTCCAAGGAGCATATACACAAGAGTTAACAGAACAAAATTAATGTATAACATATGCACACACTTTCACAAGAGGAAAGCGCGTACATGTTGGAAATCAAGTTTTTTATCGAAGGTATTGATCCAAGGTATTTGATCCAAGGTATTTGGTCCAAGGTATTGACCCTAGGTATTTGGTCCAATGTATTGGTCCTAAGTGGTTTTGTTCCGAGGTATTGAGAAAGGCCTAAGAGTATATAAGAAGGAGAAGATCATTAGGCCAATAAGAAAGCAATAATATTCTAAGAAATACTTCTATTTGAAGTATATTTTACGTTGTAGGGTTGTGTTTGGGACTAGATCTGAAATATTCATGTGCACCTTGAGTTCAATATTGGATCAAGAATCATGAGACTTGAAATGACTTATTCTTGAATGATCTGATATTGGTTGAGATTAGATCTGATGTTTTGCGCCTGTTCTATTTGTTATCTATCATGATATAGGTTTGTCTGAAGTCTGGAATTGCAGCAAAGTTCTGAGTCAATATTTGCATATTTGTACTCAAGTTTGTCTCGACCAAAGACCGTGTACACACAGGTTTGGTCTGTTCAAGTAGCTTATACAAAAGAAAATCTTCTTTTCAGATCTGACTAATATATCTGATCAAATTTTGTTGTTTTACTACTATTTTTCAATGAAGGCTTCTTAGATCTAAATGCAAAACTAAATGAATAAGGAGGATGGAATTTGACTGATTGATTGTATAAGTGAGAAGAAGTGGTCTATGTCCCTACCTGTGTAAAGCTCTATAGATATTCAGTATATTGATGGTTGGTACAGAATTGATTCAAAAGTTTATGTTTGCAGTGGTTTAGAAGGTATACGCAGATTTAATTCACAGAAGTAGCATATACACGTAAGTTAGGTTCATCTAAGTAACATATACACTCTATTGCATGATTTTTGAGCTTAGAGCTAGTTCTGAATGATGCAGGGTTCTGAGTTAAGCGCAATGTTCTGGTGTCAGTGATCTGATTGTTCAGATAACGGAATATTGGTTGATGTAGTTTAAGTTTAAAATCTTTGATGGGTCCAGTGTTAAAATTTGATGAAACATGGCCTTTAGAATATGGTGTTGTGATCCAGGAATATCCAATCTGAAAATTCATGAAGCGTGGTCCTTGGTTGAAGAGTGGAGTTTTCTGTAGGCTGACACCTACGTACTAGTAAACATATTGGCTAGTACAAGAGCTAGGGTGTTGTAGCTTCATTCCAATAGAAGCTGGAGAATGAGAGAAGCTTGTAACCTTCTACAGGTAGAAGCCTATGTATTGGTATGAGTCTGCACTAGTACAAGATTGTAAACAGATTTTCTTATTATTAAAAGAAGACAGAGACCACAGCAGCAGGTGGTTCTTACCCACATTGGGTTTCCACCTTAAATCTTGGTGTTCATGTGTGTTGCTTACGTGTGATTCTTTATTCTACTTTTACTGCACTGTCTAATGAATCTCTGATATACTGGGTTAAGCTCAACACATAATAAATTGTCTAAATCACAAGTCCTCTTCATATACGTCAGTTTCTTTAAGCATAGTCACATGTACACGCTAGCTCATTTCACTAAAGTAGCGTATATAAATCTATTTGGGAAATAAATTTATTGATCTGATAACACTGATTCAACCCCCTCTCAGTATTATTTCCAACATACTCGTGAAATACATCTGTGTGGTTGCATGATCAAGGAAGTCTTATTCAAGTGGAAAGAAACCTCTCCAGAAGATGTGACCTGGGAATCAACAACCATTCTTCAACAGTTTCCACAACTTTAGCCTTGACGACAAGGTTGCTTTTGATTGGGGAGGGCATGTTAGGGTCCAACCCTAACCCCTTTATTTATGTAATAAATCCAATAGGGTCAAGTCATAGTCATAGTTAGTTAAAGATTCAATAAATTCAGTATTAATAATTGTAAGTGGTTAACACACATTTAAGAAAGGGACCACAATTAGTTGCAAACAGGCCGTAAGTAAAAAATAAAGTGGTTAATCCATGTTATGTAAAGGACCACTAGTTATTACATTGTTGAAGGTCATTTAGCTACAAATAGTCACAGTTAGAAGGGAAATATCATCGAGTCTTATTATGTAATCAAGCTCTTCTCTACTGGTGGTTTCCCCCTCGAAGATGCAAGTGAACATTGCTTTTGTCTCTAAATAACAAAATACTTGTTTTTTTTCTCATTTTATTCTATGTTTTGGGTCGTATTTCTTTGCATATTTGGTATTCTAGAATTTCTCGCAGGTCAAGAGCATAACACTACATTTGGGAGACTAAAATATTCAAAGAATATATTTTTTATAAAATGGATTTAGAAATAAAAAATATATCTAGTCTAGAAGCCATTTGGTGCTTATCTCCTCTACAATTAATGTAGGTAAAATTATTTTTTATTATACCTATATATTCTATATTCATTTATTGCATCATTTTTTTTAAATGATGTGCATCTAAATATTAAAATAAATTCTCCATTTGTTACCTCCAATGATTTGATAATGTTGAAGTCACCTCTAACAATCCATAAATCTTCTTTATCCAACACATTGATGCATGCTAAATTCTAGAGAAACTTGGCTTTCTCTACCATTATATTTGGTCCATATAATATTTTAATGCAACCAACTTCATTTGATCCCACAAGGTGGAATCTTCCTAAGATAATTCTTGGGGTACCAATATAACCTATAAATTATACCTTGTTGGGGTTCAATAGGATTACGAAGCCACTTGGCTTACCAGTGAAATGTAATACAACAACTTGACAACCTCACCAACATTAGGAGGCTAATAAGATGTCTCTTTCACAATTTCATTTCATTTTCTGTAGCATTACTATTGTAAGGAATTCCTTGTGGATTGGATCTATCAAAACCTTGTTATTATTGTGATAATTTAGGCCTCTTATAATTCATGAGATGATCTTCATTGTGGATGGGGTTGCTTAGGGGGAAACACCTCTGTCAAAATGACCACTTGTCCTTAGTTAACAATTGTTCCACCCATGTCTTGCATAAACTACTTTTTTTTATCATATCTCTACCTCTACCTTTCGGTAATTGGGAACTCTTTGAATCCTTTAGTACGAACCTTTAAGTTGTGTAGACGAGGACCCTAAGCCCTTTACTATTGTGTCATTATTGTTTCAATGTTTGATGTAAGTGTCAAGTTAACCTATAGCCATAAATTATGATATGAAAATTTAATCAATTTAAGTGTTTATAAACTTAGAGAAACATGACTGCATGCCAACAATTAGACTTATACTTGTTGTGACAATAACAAATGAAAAATGATTAGCTGTCCTAAATATTAAAGTTAGGTTTCTTATGTTATCTAGAAGGCAATTCTAAAATTGGAATTATAAATTAGAAAAATGAATAAAGCATAAAATGAAACTAATATAATAACTCAATCAACTAAAATAAACTATCCACACTTCTTGAAAAAAAGGCACTCTTGAGTAAATGCACACTTCATGAGAAGTAAATGTACATTTTTTGAAAAGTAAAGGATGCTTGAGTAAGTCTAGTTTGATGGAGTTGCATGCACTAGGCCCTTTTCTCATGGAATGACACTCCTAATCCTTTACATAACCTAGAAATAAGCATCTTTCTTAGGATGTCTATTATTCTATAAAATAAAAAATAATGCTTGAGTAAGTCTAGTTTTGTGGATTTTCATGAATTAGGGCCTTTTCTTATGGATGGAAACTCCTCATCTTTTACCTAACCCAGCAAAAATATTGGCTCTCAAGACATGTATTAATATATAAACAAAAGACCTATAATTATTCGATGCGACACTAGGTGATAAGTTATTCATGCACTAGGGCCTTTTCTCATGGATAAACACTCCTAGTCTTTTTCTCATGGATAAGAATACTTGGTTTTCTCATGAACAGTTTTAAAATTAAAATAATAAGCCTAGTTATGTAAATAGATAATTATAAACAACTATGAACAATTACAAGTGCAAAACTGGGAATTATAAACAAGATAGCTTGAATGTCATCAAACTAGAAATATGAACAAGATAACTCAAATATAATGAAAGTAATAGTTTTCTTAAATAGGTATAGACAAACATGGAAGAAAACATATGAAACTTTACCAGTGAAACAAATGCACACAGTGAGACCATAGGTGCCCTCCATACGATATCTTGCACACTTTGAGACTACTATTTAAGAAAAAACATTCATATTCATGTATTGATGAAGGAAACATGTCCAAATCAATATAAAAGCTCTAAATCTCTATAAGTAAAGCCAAAATTCTTCAAATAATGAAATTTGGAATTCCAAGCTTAATTTTTTTTAATCGAATTCTTTACATGGTATTTATACATAAAATTTTGGAATTGAAATTCTATGAAAACTCTAACCATTAGGTAAAATGATATCTTAAAAGAAAATTGGGTCAAGCTCCACCTTTAGAGTGATTCAAGATTAGGAAAAATCCCTCAAATATCAAAGTAATTCAAACTTTTAAGTTAAAACAAAGTATTTTGCTATAAAGAGGATGGGTTGACTAAGTGTTAACCAAGAACATGTGACACGCATTTTGGAGAACTAATAGGTATTAATCCATGTATGGTTCCCAATGAAGAAAATTCATATTCTATAATTCCCAATAACTTATCATTTGCTAGAAATTCCATTTTATGCTAAATTCCTAGTAAGATTTATTTCCCAAAGAGTGAATTTTGTCAAAATTCATGATTTAGGAGAAAATTATTTAAATACCTTTTTGATGCTTTTTTAGGAAAAAATGAGGATAAATTATGTTTATTAGGTCATATTAGGGTTTCAATTAAGGAAAAATGAGCATATAAAACCACACCCAAGAATAGTTTTCATAGTAATCTCTTAAGTCTTTTCCTTTCCATTATTCTATTAAATCTTATAGCACAATTTCATCCATTTCCATGTCTTTTATCTCTTTTGTTTCTATTGTCTCATGCACCTCTTGTATGACAGTATCACTTTTATGGGTTATCTTTTTTTTTATCCCTCAGGTTCCTTTTCCCTTTAATACATCTATTTTTGTAATATAAACTTGCTCTTCTTTGACTATTTATTATCTTCCTACTTGATCCTACATTTCTTGTTCCTTTCTTACTAAGGCCTCAAAGCTATTTTTGGACTAAAGGGACCCCTCCTTTACACATATTGTTGATGCTCTCTAATTTTTCTTTCACTATTTCACCTTTTGCAAGCCTTCATAGCCCTCTTTTCTTGTTTTTCCTTCAACTACTCCACTAACATAAGGGATAAATGTCTAAAGAGTTGATTGTATTCATGATACCAACAACAACAAAAAGGAACATTCTTGTAGTCTAAAGATTGTTTCTAGACTTCAATCTAAAATGAGATTTTGATTGACTTTAGCAACAGTTGAGGGATGTTCATGTTCATGCATATATGAGCATATGAGGTGTACCTTAGCTTCTTGGTGACTTCTGATATTTTCATGAAGTCACCTATTCCAATTCCTATATCCTCTAAAATATCCTCTTCTCTGAACTCCTTCGGTAAGGAGAACATACAAACCCATACTGGAGCAAACATAAATTTCTCCTTTTCTAGACCATAGTGCTCTTGCTAGAATCTCATGAATATCTCCACATTAATGAAGAAAGTTTGGGCTTTTTTCAAAGGCACTAGTTTTATATTCCAAATTAGAAAAAATAATTGTAAAGAAACCCTCAACCCCCTATTACATCAGAGCATACATAACACACAACAGATATATACTCATAGACTTAGATGAGAATAGCAAAGAATAATTTCAGAGATAGACAAATGGAGAAACAACAAGATTACTCAATCAGAAACAACGGAATAGATAAAACAATCACTGGAGAACATAAATCATTTAGAATTACATAACAGGCTTGGGCCTTGGCTTGCTATCCCTGGCCAAAGAAATTACAAATTTATAGAGGCTGAAGAAGGATCTAGAATCATGTGTGTGATTCAGATGGAGATCTAGAAACTAATGGTGGTGTAGAAGGATGTAGAATCCTAGAGATCTAGAAACTAATGGCAGCGTGGAAGGATCTAGAATCCTAAAGATATAGAAGCTAATGGTGGTGTAAAAGGATCTAGAATCTTGGAGAATTTGGCTTCACACTTAACAGTCTCCCACTTGAAGCCAAATATGAATCAAGTTATACCAAGTCCTACCATGCCTCTACATAACTCATGTTTATTTCGTGGTAGAATATTAGTGAGCATATCAGCAGGGTTCCTATCTGTATGGATCTTTTCCAAGGATAACTATTCTTCCTCCAACACATGCTAGATCTAATGGTACCTTAAGTCAATCTGCTTGGTTTTTTAATGAAATTATGGCTTTTTTGCAAAGTCAATGACACTCTGACTATCACAATATAACACATACTTGTCTTTCTTTATTCCTATCTCTCCTAGGAATTATTGCATTCATAACATCTCTTTACAAGTTTCTGTAGTAGTTATGTACTCTGCATCTGTTGTAGAGAGGGTTACTATTCTTTGTAGCCTTGACACCCAATATATTGTTGCACCTACAAATGTATACAAATAACCTATTGTGGACTTTTTGGTATCCATATCTCCAGCCATATCTGCATATGTAAATCCCTCAAGCACAGTCGCATCATGACCAAAACAGAAAGAATAATGACTAGTACCTTTGAGATACCTCAAAATCCATTTTACTGCTTGCTGATGTCGCTTGCCTAGATTGGCAAGGAACCTACTCACTACTCCCATTGAATATGAATACCATGGCATATATTAAAATGCCAACTTCTGAAGCATGGATGTTGGGTTATGTTATATTCTTTCCACGACTAACCTACGTAGTGAACCGGGGGGTTAGAGGGGGGCGGAGCCCCCCTTCACCGCGCTAATTGCGCAAACGTGGGGGCGGCAGCCCCCTGTCCGGGGGGTTTGAGCGGGGCGCGTAGCCCCCTCTACGGGGTTTGGGGCAGCGCCCCCAGAAAAATTTTTTTGGACCCTTATAGGTTGGCCGAACCTACCTATTGGTTTTTCGGTCCATGGTTTTGGACGCGGATGGTTTTCGGTCCATGGTATTGGATGATTCGGCATGTATAAATATGTATTGGAACATTGAAAGGAACATAATGAAAAATCAAGCTGGTAGTCTCGGTTTTGAGATCCAGTGGGAAATCTCTATGTATATGTGTTTTATGTGTTATGCTCTCGCATTTTTATTTTTATTTTTCCTATGATTTAGAATTCGTATGCAGGTAATTTTTGTACGGGGTTAAAACCTACAATGGAATCTTTCTCATTTCTTCTTTCTCCTTGTCATCACTAGGACATAATTCAGTACTCAGCTTCAAGTGGGCTGCAAGGGGTGTACAAACAGCTTGGCATCCTTCATATTAAACATGTCAAGCACCTTCTTGATATATTTTTCTTGTGACAGCCAGAACCTTTTGTTTTTCCTATCATGCATAATCTGCATGCCCAATATTTGTTGTGCTGGTCCCAAATCCTTCATTGCAAATTTGATACCCAGATATTTCTTCAACCTATTGATATTATTCTTATCATGCCCAACAATCAACATGTCATCCACATATAACAATAATATGATATACTTTCCTTGATTATACCTCTTGATATAGACACAATGGTTAGCTTCCAACCTCTGAAAACCATGTTCCTACATGAATGAATCAAATTTATTGTACCATTGTCAAGGTGCCTGTTTCAACCCATAAAGACTCTTCTTCAACCTACAAACAAGGCCTTCTTTTCCTTTTTCTATGAAGCCTTTTGGCTACTCCATATAAATTTCTTCCTCCAATTCACCATGAAGGAAAGCAATTTATACATCTAACTATTCACATTCTAAGTTTAAAGTAGCAACAAGACCAAGAATGACTCTAATGGATGACATTTTAACAGTAGGTGAGAAAATTTCAATGAAGTCAATACCTTCTTTTGGGAAAAACCTTTCACCACCGGCATTTCTTTATACCTCTCCTTCTTTTCATCACCTTCATGCTTAATCGTGTAAACCCATTTGTTTTGTAGAGCCTTTATGCCTTTTGGGAGGTTAACCAACTCCCAAGTTTTATTTTCCGGCAAAGAGTTCATTTCTTCTTCCATTGCTTTCTTTCATTATTCACTAAGCTCAACTTTATAGGCTTCTTGAAAACAATTAGGCTCACCTTCATCAGTCAACAAAATATAGTTTGAAGGAGGATACCTTTGTGAAGGCTTATGAGGCCTAGAAGATATAGGAACCAACTGTGGTGGTGCATTCTCAGGTTGAATCTCCTGTAAAGGTTCTTGCAAGATTCCTTCTTCTTGTTGTTCATCATTTTCCACTTGTTATTCTTCATGCTCCTGAATTTGTTGTTCATTTTCTTGTATTGGTAGTATGATTGCCTACTTCTCTTCAAACCTGTAAATAACTTTCTTGACCTCTAACTCACCTACAATCCTCTTGAACATTTCTGACTCATTAAATATAACATGCCTACTTCTAATAATTTTATGTTTGACTAGATCCCATAGATGATAACCAAATCTTCATCCGCATATCCCAAAAATATGCATTTCATAGATTTATCATCTAGCTTAGTTCTATTTTCTTTGGGAATATGTACAAATGCTTCACATCCAAAGATTTTCAAGTGAGAATAATTCAAATTCTTACCAGTCCAAACTTCTTCAGCGATACCGCCATCCAAGGTTGTAGTTGGAGATCTATTTATGAGGTAGCAAGCAGTCCTGACTGCTTCAGCCCAAAAAAAATTCTCCAAACTAGAATTAGACAACATACTTCGCACCTTTTCCATTATAGTGTGGTTCATCCTTTCTATGACACCATTTTGTTGAGGAGTACCAGGAATAGTCTTCTCATGCCTTATGCCAAACCTGTTACAATATTCCTTAAATGCATTTGAGCAATATTCTCCACTATTATCTATTATTAAACACTTCAGCAATTTGTGAGACTCTCTTTCAATAGCAACATGGAATTTTTGAAATATTCCGAACACTTCACTTTTACTTTTCATAGGATATGCCCAAACCTTCCTGGATTCATCATCTATAAATGTCAAAAAATATGATGCTCCTCCTAATGATTTGAAGTTAACAAGCCCAAACACATCTAAGTGTACCAATTCTAACACATTTTTCTTTCTGTCATGGCCACCTCTAAGGAATGAAACCCTTCTTTGTCTAGCATATATACAATGCTCACAAAGATCAAGATTCTAGGATTTCAAACCTGGCAATAAATTTTTACCAGCAAGGATTTTTAATCCCTTCTCGCTCATGTGACCCAAGCTCCTATTCCACAAATTTGCTAAATTTCCTTCTTTTGTGCGAGTAGCCAAATCTGACTTTCCTATCAATGTCTTCAATGTGTATAATGTTCAAGTCTTGCGTCCTTTGGCTACGACTAATGCTCCTTTGCTAATTTTCCACCCTCCTTTTCTAAAGCTTGTGGAATAGCCTTCATCATCCAGTCGTCCCATAGAGATTAAAATCATGTGCATTTCTGGTACATGCCTGACCTGTATCAACAATATATCATGTCCATCTTTCATCTTGATCTGGAGATCTCCCACTCCAACAATACTGCAAAAAAGATTATTCCCCAAATGCACTCTACCATAATCGCCAGGATTATATGAAACAA
Source organism: Pinus taeda (assembly GCA_000404065.3). Lineage (NCBI taxonomy): Eukaryota > Viridiplantae > Streptophyta > Pinopsida > Pinales > Pinaceae > Pinus > Pinus taeda. Next base: position 40,162 of record APFE030005715.1, read on the forward strand.
AACTATCTTTGCATGGGGTTACATGGTGAGATGCCCCAGAGTCAAGGATCCAATCAAAGCTACTGTTAGATGTATATACACATGCATCCTCTATTGAAATAGTAAACAACACATCACCATCTGTGGCTACAACAATAGTCCCAACTTCATTTCTGTTGGACGACTTGTGATTTGTACTGGACGGTCTTTGATCCTTTTGTCCTTTCTGCTAGAATCAACATTCTTTCTTCATGTGCCCCGGTTTTCCACAATGAAAGCAGATGATCCTACCTCTCCTTGATTTTGATCGGCCTCTCAATATTGATCGCCCTTGCCAACCTCTATTCATTCTCCTACCATGATCAGCTAGAGCTAGAGCCTTTCCTCCCTGGTTTTTCGCAATTGACTTATGTCGCAACTCCTCATTCATTAAACTGCTGCTAACATCATCAAACTTAAAGGTCCCTGTAGTTGCTGAAGTGCTCATATCTACAATTAAATTTTCCCAACTGTCTCGCATAAAACACATTAGAAAAATGGCTCTAATTTCATCATCTAAAATGATTTTAACATAGGCAAGTTGATTAGTAATAATATTAAATGCATTCCAGTGCTCAGCAATTGAAGCACCCTCCTTCATTTTGAGATTATAAAGCTTCTTCATCAAGAACACTTTGTTTGATGTTGTGTTATTCTCATATATATCATGGAGTTTCTTCCATAATCCTTTTGTTATCTTTTCTACGGACACATTGAAATAAACATTCTTTGCTAAATATTGGCAGATTCTTGCAATCACCTTCCTATCTAGCCTATTCCATTGTTCATTTTTCATCGATGAAGGTTTCTTTGTTGTGCCCTCAATCCAAAAATATTGATCCTTTAAAATCAGTATATCCTCCATATGTGATTTCCATAGGGAAAAATTATCCCCACTCAACTTCTCCATGTTTGTAACTATTGTCTCCATTTTCAACCAAATTCACGCCCCAAAACACAAAAAACTCCACTTAAAAAAAAACACTTCAATTATTACTCTTTAAAATTTAGTAATAATGACCTTCCTCCTTTTAAAATACCTTTTTCAAAATTCCTGCTCCTTTTAAAATATACTTTTCAAAATTCCAACATATGATTATATATGTTTCATAATAAATATAAAAAACATATATAATGTTTTAACCTTTTCACATTTCACACATACATATGATGGTTTGAGAAAAAACTTGACATATGTGTGCAAGCTTGATGTAAAAAAAAAATTACGAACACCACATTTCAACTCCAATCTCCATGGATCTCCACGTTTCAAACTCCAGCAACACATTTCAACATAGGTCCACAACCTTTTTTTTTCTCTCAACAACTGTCTTTTAGTTCCAGCGTTCCTTAGCTATTTCCTAGACAGATTCCTTTCCTAGACTCTCTTCTTTGTAGGGGTTTCCGATTTCCTTGACGGACCCTTCAGTAGCTCTAGAGGTAATGGCCAATGTTTTAACAAATGCTGCCAGAGTAAGGCAATGGCACTCAATGGCTTGCACAATGGATATTCAACTCTAGCTCTGATACCAGTGCAAATAGAAATTTCTCCTTTTCTAGATCATAGTGCTCTTGCTAGAATCTCATGAATATCTCCACATTATTGAAGAAGTATGGGCCTTTTTCAAAGATACTAGTTTTATATTCCAAATTAGAAAAAATAAGTGTAAAGAAACCCTCAACCCCCAACTCAAGGTCATTGTGTCCCTTTGGTTTCCATTTTTTATGGATCCAACTAACAAGACTTTCATTTGCTAGCTTCCAATAAATCTTCATATCATGCAATGATCCTTCATATATTATATGCAATGGGAATTTTTTATCGATTTCACCTCATACTTTGGATCGACATTTATCGATTTCACCTCATACTTTGGATCGTTGTCGGGAGACATCTACCTCTATTATGACTCTACTATGATGGGTGAAGTGGGGAATCCTCTCAATTTCCTTCAAATTTTCTTCTCTTCGTAGCCAATCAATGAAGTGCCTTTGAGTTTTTACTTGAACTTAGGTCCATATCCCTTGTGACAACATTTTTGAAAGAACGAGGTTTATGCTCCCCAGAGTGGAACCTAACATAGCAATGCCCTCCCGACATAACAATTGCCTACACAAGGCCCTCCCGACATAACAATGCCCTACACAAGGACTAAATTACTCCACACATGTGTGGTATGCAATAAAGAGAAATTATTTGAGAAACCATTCCTCTCTATGGAACCCCTAATGTGAGCTTTCTTTCATCTCCTCATGTGTGACCCATCCATTGAGCTAGTTAGTTTTTCAAATGCTTATTTTTAAACACAAATTTATAATTGGAAATAATTAGTAATATTTATTTTCTTTTAAACTTCTTAAATAAAT
>APFE030005718.1:0-11491 GCA_000404065.3 Pinus taeda
GTTTTCTTCCCAATTTTCCCTAGTCATTGCTGACCAGTACCTCTTTATTTTTGTCAAGATTGAGGAGGATAACATATGCTTGTTCTATAATTCGCCCTTCGAGCGAACTTGTCGCTATGTTTTCATGAGCCTAGCGACAGTAAAACTCGTTCTTGTCCATTTGGACATGTTTGTCGCTATTCGTTTTTAATGAATTTAACGACAAAGATAACTCGGTCCTTTTCAATTTTAGAGAGTCTGAAAGGGACAGAAAAGAAACTCCAATATTTCTTTTTCGTCATATGATCCCTTAAGTCTAAAAAAGCGTAAAATAATACAAAAGGGATGAATGTTTTATAGTTTTAACGAGCCGAATAAGACAAGCACTCGATCTTTTTGTGTAATAATCCCTCAAGTCCAAAAAGATTAAAATCTAGAGGAGGGATAACACTTCTGATGACTTTAATGAGCTGGAGAGGCTAATTGCTCAAGAACCTTTTCATATTTTATGAGTCAGTTGAAAAGAACTTAAAGGAGACTCGTTTTTCGCAGAACGAGTGATGATTTCAGGTAGCAGCTGATTCCAGGTAAGGTTTGGAATTTTCCAATCACGGCAGTGTCACAAGGATGGCTAACAGAATCACTCTTCGAAAATGTTCCTCAAAAGGGGTAAACAATAAAATGGAGGCGTATGATCGGCTAAAACAGGGTGGAGGTGATGATGAGAACATGACCAAGGCTCAAAAGGTGATGATAATGCATTCACAATGGTTATTTACCGGGGATCTGTTCATTTTTTAATGAGCTTAAACTCTAGGGGAAACATTTGCTGATTTCTTATGTTTATTTTTTAACCAGCTTGAATTCCACGTTAAAATTGCTCATGCCAGTCATATAATAAGGATATCTCAACTCAGATGCCATTTTTTATGGAGCTTGCACCTTTTAAAGATTTTCCCCGGATCCTTTCTTTATGCAAGCTAGGAAACAACCAATCCTACAAGTTTAAAGGGTTAGAGGACCTATAAATTTTAAAAATAAATGGTCGCTCTTTGATTGCACACAAAAAGGTTTGTATGCCCCCAGGTATAATGAAAAATTTTCACGTTACCATATAGAAGATCTTACTATTGCAAGATAGTTTCCATCCACATCGTAGATAGAAACACTTCATGGCTTAGTCCATCTGGACCAGGGTGGTTCTAAATCCCAACCTCCTAACCTTGACGAGGAAATCTGATTCTAGTCTAACTCAATTTTCCTATAAGGATGGGTGTCAGACAAGTCATCTTCCTCCATGGAAACCTACATTATACCTAGAGTTTCCCTGTCGAAGCAGGCCAGGGTGCATGCCCCTTGGGTTTCAGCCATGTCCTCCTGAATCACTCGCGCTCATCAGGTGGATGAACTGGAGATCAATGAGACATTCCTTGTGCGAAAAGACCATTTAGGGATGGCATTTGAGTATTTTCTATGTGTGAACAAGGGAATGACAGCTGGTCTACGAGCTTGACCACTTTGCCTTCATGCGTAAAACACATTACTCTAAAGAGTGAGGAGACGACAGCTCCCATGCAATAAATATAGTCACGCCCAAGGAGTAGATTATAATCTAGGGGTCCTTGGACTACCATCACATTCATGTGAACGGTTTTCCTTCTCAAATTAATGGGCACATTGGGAAGGTTCCCTAACGGTTGACTGGTTCCTTTGTCAAAGCCTGTGAGATTTCTCATTTCAAGCAAAAGCGATGGCGAACCAAGCACTTTCCAAGAACTTAAGGAAAGGACACTCACAGAAGCCCCTTCATCTATGATGGTACCAGCCATGACCATTCTATAATCTTTTACAATGATTCGGAATGGTACACTAGCCGGTAAACAGGGTCTGCCTAGTTGATTCCAATCGAAGGAAATGACTAGGTTGCTTAGAGGTGGGACCGGAAATATGGCCGGATACGACCTGGATGAACCTTCCTATGGTAAAGGAACAGGTAGACTATCCCCAAGTTCATCGGAGTCTGTGTTTACGAAAATAATTGGAACGGTGTCGTTCTCTTTCTCTTCAGTGACGGTATCATTAAAAGATGGACCTTCTGAAGGCAAGACCAGGTAAAATGTCGCCTCGACCTTTTGACTTTCGTCAGGTATGGATTGAGAGGGTTTGTCTTCAATGATAGACGTTTCGACCAACCACAACGACGTGTCGGTCAGATTTTCAACCAGTGGTGGACTCCGAAAGAGTTTCTTATATCTAGGAGGGAGCCATAGCGGTGAAGCAGGATGGTCATCCAAAACTCTTTTAGCTTTGTCTAGGAAGGGACATCGGTGGATGGCATGATTGCCTTCACATAGTTTACAAGGAAATTTGTGATTCCTTTTCTCTCCAAATATTTTGCTTTCACTAGTTGACGGTGTACTTTCAACATGATCACCAGAGGTTGATGACACCAGATTGTGCAAACGAGGAGACCATTCCCTTAAGATCCGAGGGATGCAAGGACAATATCGATGATAGTAGTGTCCTTTTCAAATGACACATGGAGATTTAGGTTTAGACGATGCAGTGTGAGGATTTTCGCTAGATGACGCATGGTTGCCCCCTTTTGCTTTTGGCTCCTTCTTTTTCTTTTCCTTTTTCTCTTTCCGCTTATTATTCTTCTCAGTTACTTGATCTTTAGCTTTACCATCTTCATCAAGCGAAGAGGAAGGAGGAGAGGAAGAAACGGATGAAGGAGAAGGCTGGGGGGTAACTCTAGTATCATCTAGTTGCTGACTAGACTATTCAAGAATTACGGTATTCTGAATGACAGAGGTAGAGAAGAGCCATACGAGCAAACAAATCGTCAACCCTGGAAGTGACAATGTGGCCATATGGGGTGCACCAACATCTCCCCAAGAGGAGAAAGGACTAGTATTTCCTCCAAACAGAAATCCTTGGTTGGTAGACTCCATTTTTCTCAACCTAGAGACCAACGAGGGAACTTGTCATGTTATTCCGATTAAAATAAATTTTAGATACTTTGACACAAATTGTTTTTTCAATTTTTAAGAATCGAGAAAAAACAAAAGATGACTCTAGTCCCCTTCGATTTTTAATGAGCCTAAAGTGACAAGTGCTCAGATGGACCTTTTCCTTTAAGGAGTCTGAAAAGGAATGAAAGAGACTTCTCCAGAAATCTAGGCAGAGAGATTACCAAACCAATCACAAAACTGCAGAATACTTTTTACGGTACGACAGTCAATCTTCCCGAATGTTGTGTTCAGTGCATTGCGATCGATAGGGCGACAGACACAGCTTCCTAAGGATAAAGGATATAGCTTATTATGGTCTCCTAATATATACTCGACAGTACGTGGGAGCACAAGTCCGTATTGGCACTTGTCATCTCACAGTGGAGGAATCACCCAACCAACAATGAAAACAACAGTAACCATGTTTTACGACGTCGGAATACGTCTCTAGCCTAGACTTCTAGATGTTGTGTGTTAGGTTCCAAAGTGTTTTTAGATTCATTAAATTTATTTTATAGTTGATCTTGTTTAAAAATTTTCCTTTCAGGTTCACCACGTGATGTGTATACAATTCCTAAAATGCAGTCTAAGATGATAAACAATTGTTTAGTCTTCTCTTGGCAATGAAAATACTTGCTACTAAGGAAAGAGAATTGAGGGTCTTTCAACGAAGAGAACAAAACACACACTAAATTCATTGTCCTAAATCAAACCAAGCAGTCTAAATGCAAATGCACATGCATGTATTTTTTTTCATCCTTCTTAATGTATGAATGACAAGAAGAATGCTAAGTGAAAATTTGAATTATTTTCAAAGGGACAATACTTAACAATTTTTTTTCCAAAATGAAGTGAAGATAAGGGCGACACTTTGCGATTTCGAAATGAAAACTGTTTTTGACACTTGAAAAGCTACTAATTCAAATCACATACAAGAGTAACAGTACAATCGACTATCAAGAAAAATGTGATTCTCTTCTATGACTGAAAATGACACTTGCAACACTTTTAGATTAAGAAACAACAGTTCGATTACGCTACTTCTTTGTAAAAGAGAACTGAAAATGGCACACAATACATAAAAACACTTGCAGTTCTTTGCACAATAGAGGCGGAATGATGGAGTAGAAGGGGGTTGCCATAGAGGTATACTGACCACAGACAGTAAAACTCCTGAATAGAACTGAAAAGAGTGAAGAAAAACCAAAGTATGAGGGTAAATTTAACCTTCCCTGACCATTGAACCTGTCACACAGGGAATCCAATATGCATATCACCTATTGCACACGGGAAGTGTGATGCATATAGACTTCCTTGAAGGGAGGGTGCGATGGTACCAGTGCGAGACTTTTATCCAGTTTTTGCTCACAATTTGCAATTCAGTTCAGGGATTTAGGCCGACTAAGTGATGTTCAATGAATGTAAATCATAGGGGTTGATCTATGGAGTTTAATAGAGCCATCACTTAGGGAAATTAGAGTGTTTGTAGATCGATTGTTCAATTTATAAACAAAACCCAGAGATAAACTGAAGCAGCATTGATCTACTTTGCACTTGCATAGCAAATGCAGTTCGAAGGCTAGCTGGCTTGACTTGAGGCTCCGTCTGTAAGTTTATAAAACAAACAAAAATAGACTAACAAACAATCTATTCGCTCCCCAGTGGAGTCGCCATTTTGTTACCGGGAATAATGTCCACTCGGAGCTGCTATTCCCACTAAGACTGGTAGCTATCTTAGAAACAAATAAGTTAAAACTACTTTCGCTTTCCTTTATGAAAGATAGGTAAGAGTGGAACAAAGGACACCAACATTGGTCTTGCGCTTGGTTCCTTGCCTGATTCCTCTCCTTCCTGATAGATCTTTGCTGCTTCTTCTTCATCTACCCAGCTTCAAAGAGAACCTGTGGAATCAAAGCAGCATAATACTATTGAAGAAGAGAGATATATATTCATAAACAACACAGGACCAGATATGTATTGACCACACGAATGCATATACAACAAAACATACAAGAATGTGGAGGAAAACTTGAATATCTTTATTAATATCAAGAATAGCAAGAGGATTACAACCAATTGTTCTGACCCAGCATCATCCTCCAGCAAGAAAGCCCTTCTTAATCTTAAGTAAAGCTTAGATCACCCAACACTATGAAGTTTTACCAGAAAACCAACAACACTTCTCTACAAGATAAAATATTCCAACCTCTGGATCTTTGTGATGAGGGATCCATATATAGATGATTGTAGGGGGTGAGTCAGCTTCTGGGATTTTGATTAGTGTCCTCTCTTTGATATTTCTTGCTTCCACTTAGAGATTTATGATCTCTTACTCATTCCTGGTCGAAAACAGAGAGGCAAGTGTCAGAGGGGAAGTTTCTGGAAGATTCTATGATCTTCCAACTCGCAAATTGTCTCTGTCGTTTGTCCATTCTCACCCATCGCACCCTACAGGGGGGCCATCCAGTATAAATCGCACCCTTTACACTGGGAAGGTGACATGCATTGCACCCTCTGCACTAGGCATTCATTATGGTCATGTTTTGACCATTTCTGAGCAGGTTTTGTGGAGAACTTCTGGGAGATGATGTAATCAGATGACCTTGTTCCTTTAGGTAGTGAAGCAACATTTTTAGGGCCTTAGGAGCCCTCAGTTTGTGGACATTTATTATTGGGGTTGCAGTGTCAAAAAATGTCTATAACAGTGTGACAAGACCAATCACATGTGTAAAGAATGAGTCAATTTTATCTGACTCCTTCATGCAAAGATTCTCAAAATCTCTCCTCAGCAACTGTATTTTTGTTGTCTTCACTCTCTCCATGCCTTGATAGGCTATCTTGAGAGTTTGCCATGCTTCTTTGGATCTCTTGGCTGCTGCTATCCTTGGAAACACAATCTCATGCACTGCTTTATACAAAAAGTAGAGGGCTTTAGAATCCTTCTTCTTATAGCTCTTCAGCACTTCTTTCTCTACCTGAGTCAAATTATTAAACCCATCTTCATCTGCTGGTTCTTCAAAACCATCCTCAATAAATTCCCATAAGTCTTGGGAGGAAAACAAATCTCTCATAGTTATTGCCCAATACTCATAGTTTTTCTCATTAAATTGTGGGAGCTGAGTATTACAGATACCCATGCTAGTGCTGGCTCCAGCCATTCTTGCACTCTTAACTATGCTTCAAAATATTTGACTGTGTATTTAAAATAACCGACTGCCCTCAACAGTAACACAAAAACTAAATTGAGAAATACCTTGGATTTTTTCTTGACTGAGTCTTCACTCTGCTGGAGAAGATGCTGCAGCAAGAAATCCTTCCTTCAGCTTCTTTGACACCTTTAAAGAGCCTGGACAAGCTCTGATACCAAGTTGGGAATTTGTGATAATTCCAGAGCAAATAATGAACATAGAATAATGTTCTGTTTTATCACAGGATCTTAACACAGGGAAGCTAAAATTGTTTTCTGGGAAGAACAGAGTTTTACAGACACAAAGAAAACTTTGTATTCATTAGTAAAAACAATTGTCGTTACAAACTTCTTCCTCGCATAGAGGGATTAACACAAGAACACTTTAGTTCCACAAAACATTTACTCTGTCTCTCCTGAAAATTTCTTTGTCTTAGATTTCAAAATGTTACACTGCTGTGTGTAAAAATTTTCAATACATATGCGTCGTTGCGTCTCTCATTTCATCTCATATTCAACAATAGAAAATTAAATTCACGGTGCTGGAAAAAAAGTTCTTCTTACATTTGTTGCGGCGAGTTTTTCCCATTACATATATAACAACGAAAAAAACAGGACGTATATGGTTTTACTTGCCATACTCCTGTGAAAATAAAAAAACATTAAAATTAAAACTTTTCCTACGTTCTACCAACCATTGTAAATTTCATTAATTACATTACTGATATTAAAAAAAAAAAAAAAAAAAAAAAAAAAAAAAAAAAAAAAAAAAAAAAAAAAAAACTGGTGGTCAAAATGAAACTTCCACTTCATGTTAAGCAATTTATGGTTTTATGGTGCAGGCCTGTACACAACCGTTTATTTAATCGGACGGTTGTCAAACCATATCGCACGGTCCATTCTTACGAACTTTAAGCTCCAGGGGAAAGTTGTTTTGATAAACCACTCATGCAACGTGTCAGTGATTGATTGTGATCGCTGCCCTCGGAGGAATACCAACGTTCGCTAAAAAGCGCTGCGGGGAAGACTCGTAGTTTTCTGGAAAAGTACAGTCACTATTCAACTGTTGCTGCAGTTGAAATTGCCATTTCAGCATTGGCTACATCTCGTCATCACATGAGTTGGTTGACTACTTGAGACCATATTTGTGTGTTCCAATGATATTTTGTGCTTGTCCCGACAAAAATAAAACATCAAGTTATTTTAAATGAACCTATGATCGGAGAATTTTTACAGAAGCATGGGATGAAAATCTGTATAAAAGATTTTCGTTCCCTGAAATGAAATTGTTTTGAAGGTTCCCGTGGGCCTGTCTTTAAAAGGTTCCACTTTGTAATGATGATGTTCAGTGATGAGGACTATTAATAACCAATTTTTTTGTGGGTTTTTCTGTACAAAAGCAACCACCTTGTAAATATCTTAGCATAATATTTTCCGTGGGATTTGATAAATCATCTGCAATGTTTTTCAGTATGAAGATTCTTCAATCTCAAGACCTGGAACACTTATCTGACTGTTGGTGCACTTTGAGCCATATCCCCTTGACTAATGTAATATTAGTACAATACTTTGTCGGCCCAGTGAATGAACGCTTGTTCCCTCCTTTTCCTATATAAGAAAGGGGCAAGGCTCATTCGAGGCATTCGAAGTTGGAAGAGCTTTAGAGTCGAAAGATTTTGTTGCTGTGCAACTGCAGACTTCAGTTTGATTTGCTTATATCACAAAAAAATCTCAAAGCCTTAGGTGATTTGAGAACCCTGCGCATCTATGTGTTCGGCTTAAATAAGAACCTAAAGTGGCCAGAAATGATTTGTTAACACCTCTACATTTATAACTAAAATTTAAATACAATATATAACTTTAAATGCACCAGTGCTACATATCTTTCATGGTATATCTTTGTGCCCCACATGTGATCTAGTCGTATCACTCAAATGCATTGAAACATAGCAACAAGCATGGCAATCAATACTTGTGTAGCTATCGGTTGTTTAACACACTCTTAACAGTACCATTGACAGTACCCATACATTAATGCATCTGCAAACCTCCATATGAGGACCTATTTGGCCTGCAACAACGTCCATCTCCCCCGTTTGACCGGGATTTTTGATGTCCATTTTCGTTCTAGTATACAATGATGGTACGCATATGCTATCATGCATGATGTTGCGATCCATGCCATGTTTTCAAATTAAGCGTGGCATAACCAAATTTTGAAATATAGCGCCCTCGTCGATCAATCTTCACCTCTCAATTAGCAATGACATATAAATCGTAGGGTCAGGAGGTTTGGAGATCAAATCGTATTCGATCACGAAACTGACTAAGTCAGGGTGTGAAGAGTGGCTGCACGAGGTGGTGGGCCAATATCATTCTCAGTCGTAGGAAGCGATATCATTCTCATTGTCATTCATCAATATCGGTAAAGGCGATATCATTCTCATTCTCATTCAACAATCTAGACTTCTATGATATCTCTCATTGATGCCTTCAATGTAGCTCTCTCCATAACTCCTTCCAACTCCAATTGCAAAAAATTATGGATGCACCAAAAGCATAAATGCCATCTGGCCTTCGTAGTTGAAGGTATCGGGTCGATGCAAGATCGTTTGTGCTGCTTTCAATACGCCTCACTGCTACTGCACGAGCGGCTTCCTCAATAACTGCTCTCCCACAAACTATTACAAATTCTTCAAGGGACAGTACCCACAGGCTTACAGCTATGCAAAGGATGAATGTTCCACCACTTTCAGTTGTCGTGATATTAGTAATGCCATAGTCTAACTAGTATGAGGAATAACCCAAAAAGTTATGGAAATTTCAATTATATTTAGATAATATCCAGTAAGGATTTTTTTAAATCCAAGTTATAGTTCCTAAACTTCAAAATTTTAGGGTTCTTAAACGTTTTTTATGGTGCTGAATCTATTTCCACCATCAAAAACATGATTCAAACATTGCGTCTACAAAATTTAAAACAAAAAATTACACAGATTGCGATCGCATTTTATTATCCAAGCAATTCCTTCCGCCTAGGTAGAAGGCTCCTTTGGTAATTACAAAATCATCTTCTGTCGTTGACATTAACGTGATGATATTATGCAAATAAACACAATGAATAAAGTGAAGGCCATGTAGAATCATAAGGCTTTGTATTCAGGAGGCCCAGCTTTTTTCTGCACCAGATGAAAGGACGTTGAAGGCCTTACTGTTGTGTTTGATGGAATATGTTAAGATTATTATTTTAGGACTGTCGTGTTAGAATTTGTTGTCAATTCACTTTCTATGGCTTTAACAGTAATTAAAAATAGCATGGCTTGGCTTGTTTTCCCTTATTGTAGAAAAGCTATTTAAACTAAAAACTCTCACACCACTATAACGAAAATCCATGAAACTTGACATTCACAGAGAACAACACCATTGTTCTATACTGACAGACTTTATTACTATTCTTTTATGCAAAATATTTTAATATTTCTTTAAGATGATACAGAAGACTTGGTCGTTGATGAAATGATTCTAGCTATTGTTTGAGTTGAAAATATAAAAATAAATCTACAGATGGACCGTATCAATTTTTTCCCCTTCCTGCTAGAGAGAAACACTCTCATTCTACTGTATTTCGAGCAACTTCAAATATTATAGGTCGGTATTTTGGATGTAAAGAGGAGACAATAAAATACATAAGGTTGACGACAATAGAAAGACTCTCATTTTGTTGTATTTCGAACAACTTCAAATATTATTAGTCTTTTGGATGTACAGAGGAGGCAATAAAATACCTAATGTTGATAATAGTAATCTAAATTCTTAAACGAGACACTCACAAAAGTATAATTATACTTGACTAAAATCTTGTATGCGGATAGAAATGGATTGCAATATTATATTGATTGGTTCAAAAAAATTTATAAATTTATTTTAGTAATATTTGAAATCAATATATTTTAATCCATATTGATTTCATGTTATATATAATAATATAGAATATATTACCTGGATGCCGGTGAATTAAATGTTAATTTATGGAATTAATGAAGGGTGTAAGTGCTTGGTACTGCCAGTTGCATATTAATGTAGTTCTCTATGAGCAAATCTAGCTCAAGCAGGTTCACCTAAGGCAAGGGCGATTCGGCCTGAAATTTGTATTAAGTGCTCACTTAGCCCGAAGCAAGGCTCACTGGTATAATCATGGTGATTCTGGCTCTGCTTCCCATTGTTTGCTTTCCGTTTTTTTGCCTCTGGCCTTTCCTTGCTACTTGTCTTTGTGGTAGGTCGGTTTCTGCTAATAGGGGATCCCTCTAGTGTGCTCTTGTTGTTTGAGTTGTCTCATATCCATGCCATTGTTCCCTGTTTTGCTAAGTTTCCCGTCTATTGCATGATCATGGTCTGTCATCGCATGAGAAGCCACTATGGGGGAAGTCGTGGTGGTCATGGGCGTTCGCAATCTGTTCTCTCCATTGATTTACCCCGGCCTCTTGTTACTCTACCCTCCTCTTCGGCGAATTCGCTTCCTCTCAGTCCTTCCCGCAGGTCGTTCGCGCACAATGCTTTTCAAACTACTCATTTCAAGTGTTAGAGTAATCTAAATAGGGTTGTTATCACAACCAATATTACTATTATCTTTTCCGAAGAAGAGGCTCAGCCTCAAACTACTGTGCTTTCTGGCTGAACTTTCTCAGGGTGGTCACAAAGTGGCGGGCAGCCAAGGCAGTGAGCAGAATTTGGTAGAGGAAGGTCACGAGGAAGGGCGTGGTGAGTAGCATAACAAGGGTGGTGCTCCTAGCGACACTTAGCCACCAGGTGGCAGCTCTCATGGCGCCTATGCCTCGATGGTCAGTGCAGGAAATTCCAGTGACACCCGTAGCTCTCATGGTGCCTATGCCTCGATGGTCAGTGCAGGAAATTCCAGTGACACCCGTCCCTCGTCGATTCTTCCAGGTGGCAGTGATACACGTAACATGGCAAGAAATGATGAAATGTGGGATGGAAATGCATGCCCGGTTTTGGAGAAGTCTCCAAATGAGAACATAGTAATATGATGCCAACTGGGCCCTTTTGAGCCTCCCCTTTTTCTTTCTGATGGTTCGTATGGTCAAGTTCATGCGGTTTTGGGTTTGAAGCTGTGGTTTTGCCTCTGTAGCCTCGCCGTTTCATTCTTCTTCTTGGTGGGGCGGCAGTTTGTAGCTCTTTTGCGGTTTTGGCCAGCGTCTCTGTCTCTTATTTCTGGTCTTGATAACTTCATAGGGGGTTATCCCATCTCTTCATCATGATCTTTTTGTTAAATCCAGGTTCCTATGTTTGGTTC